>VWZZ01001299.1:0-54920 GCA_013399095.1 Psophia crepitans | reverse complement strand
GGGGGTTGCTGGAGCGCAGGGAGGGCCCCGGGGGAGCGGCCAGGCCGCGGGGGACGGGGCCGCCGGGTTGCGGCAGGGGGTGGAGGAGCGACAGAGCTGCCGGAGGCGCCGCCTCAGCCCGGCCGACCGTCTGCCTTCGCTTTAGTCGTGTTTCGACTGCGGCGCCAAGAACCCGAGCTGGGCCAGCATCACCTACGGGGTCTTCCTGTGCATCGACTGCTCCGGCGTCCACAGGTCCCTGGGCGTGCACCTCAGCTTCATCAGGTGCGTGGGGCCGGGGAGCGGGGAGCTGCGGCCCGCGGGCGGCCGCCGGGCAGGCCTGGAGCAGTCGCGCGTTGTCGGTGTGGGAAGGGAGAAGCGGGGTGATTGCTTCGGGTTTTACGTGGCTTGTTTGCTGGAGGTTTTGGGTCAGTCGACCCTTCCAAGATGGAGCTTCCAAAGCACTTGATGGAACGCTGGCATATGACTTTTGTTAACCTTTGATAAACACTGACTCTGAATTTTAGAAGCTGAGAGGAGAGTGTGTGAATCTTGCCAGTCAAGCAGCAATATGGAAGCTTTTCTTGTAATGCTGAGCAAGGCAACACCAGGAATATTATTTAATCTTGTCTGTGTCAACTTAGTGGGGAAGAGGGTGTTGGGTTTTCAGCCTATGGTGCTTATTTTCAGTACTTGTAAAAGCATTTTAAGTAACAGAATGGTGACCTTTACTTATTCAGAGATAAGTTGAGTAACTGGTATGAGACATACTCTGTCACCTAGCTTTACTTGGGTGTTTTCTCAGTTGCCTTGTCATGTGTTCTGGCCTCATCTGTGGGACGGGCTGAATATGAGTCTCTCATGTTGTGGTGAGATCATGTGTAGAACAAAAATTGTTGGCTGAGCTCTCCCAGCTCAAGCTCTGCCCTCTTAACAAGCAATGCAAGTGAGAGGTTCTCTAAATTTGGACACCGCTGTTTGTTGTGAAGCTAAAACTGTGGGGTTTTTACTCATTTTAAAAGGTCAAATTAATTTGTTACGGGAGCAAAGAAGTTACTAAGATGTTCTTTCCCCTGTTGCGTCCTGCACTCTGGGATAGTAGAGCGATATGACTGTTCTAGCTCAGAGTTTGCTTTTGTATTTGGCGTGCCTGCACATTATTAAAAGAAATAATTGGTTCTCACACAGGTCCACAGAGTTGGATTCCAACTGGAACTGGTTCCAGCTGAGGTGTATGCAAGTGGGCAGCAATGCCAACGCGGTGAGGAGCCTCTGTAGGCATTTTGCTTGCTTTCCCTCTTGCTCATTCACATCCTCTGTTTCTTGTCCCTTTCCTTTGTGTGGCCTTCTTGGTACCAACCTCATCTGAAATGTGTACTGAGGGGAGGCGTTTGTCAGGTGTGCTCAGAAGTCAGACTGTGACCTTTGAATGTGCTGTTTTCTGAAGTGCAGACCTGTCATTTCCTTACATGTCATTTAAATGAGAGGCGTAGCCCTCTTGAACAAAAGGAGTTAGTATCACTGATCAGTTTGAAAGCTCATGCTCAGCATTGTGACTCAGAGCCATCCTCCTGTGGAGGACAGGGATGGCTTTCTTAGGTTTCTGGGGCCTGGAGTGAGACTTCTTGGGGAAAGCTGACCGAGGAATGGTTGGATCATGCTGTGTGCTCAGTACATCATCCCCTGTCTCTGGGGAGCTTCCTTTTTCTGTTGAGTTTATGTCTAATGTTTGAGTACGATCTAGCAGCCAGGAGACTGAGTATTCTTCTCTTCTCAGATTGCTTTCTTCCGCCAGCACGGCTGCACTACCACAGATGCCAACGCTAAGTATAATAGTCGAGCTGCCCAGATGTACAGGGAGAAGATCCGGCAGCTGGCAAGTGCTGCCATGGCCAAGTATGGCACTGATGTAAGTCCGCGCAGCGCCGTACTGTTACATGCCTAGTGCTAGATGCTGAGTTCTGTGGGATACCTTCTTTTTTCTCTCTCGTCTCTTCAGCTGCTTATCGATGGACTGAGTGGAGCCCCTGGGCACTCTCCTGACAAGAGTGATGCAGATTTCTTCATGGAGCACACACAGGTGAGAAGAACTGTCTAAACCAGACAGCCTTAACAGCTCTCAGATAGCCAGCTGTTCAGCTAGGAGCAGTCTCGCTTGGGTTGGAAGGACTCCAAATTGTGTGCTCATTCAGTAGTAACGTGGAAGAACTAAGATTCAGTCAGTCCCTCATGGGGCCTGTAATATCCATGTCCTTTGTTTTTGTGACCATCTTCAAGGAATATTCAGAGGTACTGGCTACTCCCTGAAAAACGCTTTGTGTACCTCATTAATGCATAGTCTCTCTGTACAGTTAAAGGAAGAACTGGCTATCACTTTGAACTTCTGGTTCAGTGCATGGGCCCTGGCACAAAGTGGATTTGGGCAACTGTTTGCACAACGCTAGGTGGACTTAAGTGAATAGAGTAGTATGAGAATTGCCTGTATGGCAATAAAGACAGTGGAAGCCAAGACTGTTTTTTCCAGGGAAACTCATTCATACTTTCTCCCAGATTTAAGCTCCTCTCCTTAACCTGGGAAGTCCTCACAGTAGCCCACTCTGATACTACTGTCAGGTGATGCTGTCATTCCTCTTGGCCTTCCATTCAGCTCCCATTTTCTTTTATTTAATTTTTTTGTCCCTGCTAAGGGAATGTGGACTTGTCTGTATGTTATCTTACCTTCAGTGAAGGTATAGTCTAGAGTTTGGAACGTATTTCGTTTGGCCCAAAACTGAGTACAAGTCGCTAAACCTGAAGTAAGTTCAGGATTGTTTGTTTCATTCATCTTCTGCAAATCACTGGAATGAGCATCTCCTTGCAGTCTTCCAGTACCTGGGATGTAGCAGATGCCAGCCAGAGTCCTGCACAGTCTTCCCTGGAGGTGGAAAAAGCAGCAAAGTCATCAGAAGGCAGTGAAGTGTCAAGTGAGTTCCCTGCTGAATAATTTTTCCAAGAACCTGATTTCATTTCCATAAGAATACACTTCTGTACTACAGCTGGAAGGACTGAACTTTTCCTTCAGTTCAGGCTTGAAGGAGTCAAAGCTCTGTGCACTGTATGATGTTTAGTTAAATTAGTGGAGACTTCTAAAACCACTGTTCTGTTTGGGATCAGTTCTCTACTTTTCCTGAAATGCACACAGAACTGTGGGGGGGATTAGTTGCCCTGTTTCCTTGCTTTTAGACATCATTATTTGTCCAAACACTCTTCTCTGTCCTTTGAATTTGGTGGGTCTAGAAATGACGTATGAATACAGAGCAAAAAAACTGTTTCTAGAGTGAATGACAAGGAAACCAAGAGTCTCAGGGCATAGCTGTAATTCCAAACAGCTTTGTGTATTCCCTTGCAGAGCATTTGCTTTTTTTTTTTTTTTTTAATGTGTTAAAAACACTGCAGAGGGAATAACTTGCTCTGTGTAGATGTGAAGTTGTTGTGCTTGGGAAATTGCATGTTCCAAACTAACTCAGCTTGTTGGGGGTGGCAGGGGAGGGAGGGCAGAGGAGGTGGAAGTGATACAGTGGTACTGTGAGCATGCTGAAAAGAAAGGAGTTGAGAATCAATCCGCTAATGTTCTCTTCTGGTTTGTGCCCACAGGTTCCAGCCAAGGCCCATCTATTGACTTGTTGAGCACATCTCCTAAAGCTCCTCTAGGTAAGTAAAACTCCTTACTATCAGATAAATCTTGCTCTTACATATGCTGTTCAGTAGTGAGCTCAGTGGAGCTGGAACTGATGAGCCGATTTTCAGAACGTCTGAAGGAGCTTATCTTCCTTCGGAGGCAGTACTGAGGATCTCCCTGAACCCCAACAGCAAGCCACAGTTTACTGGAGGTTTCTTCCTCCTTTGGATGATCAAGTTCAAAGCTTGCCAAAAGCTTGTTTTCATTTTTTGAGCTTTGGACAAAACTTGGACATTTGCATATCTAAAACTTGGCTGATCAAGGCCATGTGGCTGTGATGTTTATTTTCTGGTGTGGTTCCCCTCCTGCCCCCGCCTTTGGAGCCAAATGAATTCTAGCTTCCAGAGTAATAGGGATTGGTGTCTGATTCTCCCCTACCTTTACTGTCCTGCCTGCACACAGAGCGTCTAGCTGGAGCTTCTTTCCTTATTGAGAGTGTGTTCCTAGCCCCCAGTGGGTTCATCCTGGTTGGAAAGCCTGTGTCCTCAAGTGTCTGTTTATTCCCCATGTTTTATGTCTCTTCCTCAGACATGTCCGTGTATCTATCAACACAAGGCCCTGCTCCTGCCAGAGGTAACTGGCTAACAGCCTGCGCTGGCTGCTTGTGACAGCTCTGCTTGCCCCTTCTGTGATTCTGCCTTCAACTCTAACATTAGCTTCCTGTGCGTGGAGGGAGAGATTGAGCCAAAACTTCCATGTACCATATTGGGATCTAAACCATCTATTGCTTCTCTGGAAAGGGAAATTGTCACTTCTGTTAAATGTTTCCTGAGAGTATAAAAAAAACCCCAAACACACAAGCAACCCTAAATCAAATGTTAGGAACAGTAAGCTGAAAGCAGTCTTGGTGGATAGCATGAATGTTTTGAATGCCCCTATTTCAAAAACTTGTGGTAAGTCTGGAAAAGATGTAGGAAAAGCTGTCAAGAATGATGTAAAGTATGGGTTGCCAAAAGTCACGTGGCTGTAGAAAGGAGGAGACACTTCTGTGGAAGAAAAGCCCAACAAGGGAAATAAAAGATTTTGGAGCTACATGTTGGAAGCTGGGAAAAATGTCCTGGGCAGTCGCTCTCTGTTTGCTTTGTTCTTACACTTTTCCCCAGGCATCTGCTGCTTGGCTGGACCTTGGCTGGTTGTACAAGTGTGGCGTGCTTCGTGCCCTCAGAGTGACAGGTTCCCGGTGCAAGGTGTTGGGGAACCTATTGCTTTTATACCTCGCTGCACTGTAGGTCCATTTTGTCATTGATCTGTTCATGTGAACATGAGTTTAGGGTTCTTGCTTCTTTGTCCCAAAGGCATTGGTGAGGCGCTGATGTTTGTATGGCCCTGAAGCTGTGTTTTCTTGGATTTATGTATGGAATAAGTGTAGTCTTTCTCTAGCTACCCTGATCCCTACTGGGTAGGGTCACCGATTGCATGACACTTGGAGGAGCTATTCGAAGATCTTAATTCATGTACAAGTTTCTCCAGCAGTGGACGTGCTACTCTCAGCCACCAGCCTACAATTGTGGAGCTTCTATGTGCATCTTTCTTGGCTGGGTGAAGTCGTCCAGGTTTCTGATATGAAGCTGCATGATGTGCCCTGGACTCAATACTAGCTGGACTGTAGTGGATGTTCGTGTGGGTTGCTTGCTAATTTTGGCTTCTTAAATTAGTTCACTTCTGCTTATTTGCTGCTTTCCTCCTTTTGCAGAACTTAAATCCTCCCTGATTGGAAAGAAGAAGCCAGGAGCTGCCAAGAAAGGGGTATGTCTGAGCTCTTGTTTTATGGAGAGGAGGTACAGTATGTCTCCTATTACTGCCATCTTGTCCTTTGCTTTCTGCCCCTAATGGAGCTGTGTACTGTGAGATCCATTTGGGGAAGGGAGAGCTTTGATTATATCGATGTTTATTTTGAAAGATAGCTTGTATATTAATGGACAAAAACAATTAAGTTTTAGATCATTACTTCTTGTGGTCCGAAGTGTATGAGGCTGATCTCTAGCCATGGACACTGGTGGGTTAACTTTTGGGTGTTCTTCCATACTCTCTTGCAAGCCCTATTGGGTCTGTAGATTGTGACTGCACATGGAGACCGAAGGCCTGATCAGTGCAGCAAGGAGTAGGATTCTGGTTTTTTTCTGCGTTGAACCATCTGGGGTGAAGAAATCACATGGTTTTGTTTTTCCAGTTGGGTGCAAAAAAAGGTCTTGGAGCCCAGAAAGTGAGCAGCCAGAGCTTCAGTGAGATTGAGCGGCAAGCCCAGGTGGCAGAGCAGCTGAGGGAGCAGCAGGCAGTGGAGTCCAGGAAACAAGCTGAGGAGTCCATGTAAGTGTCCTGTTTGGGCTTGAATACCTTGCATGCAATATGAAGTTAATGCTGTTCACCCTAGGACCACCTAATGTGAGTACAGAGCATGCTGCATGATAGGATGAGCAGTGGCTGTAAGCCAGTATGGCCCTTGGAGCAGGGCACAAGTTACGCTGCCTATTTTATTCAAATTAGCCTTCCTGGAAGAGTTTAAGGAGCAGATATGGAAATATTTTGTGTTTCTGTTGACCTTTGGACAGGACTGAAAAAGCCAAAGCCTGAACTGGATGGGGCATTCTGTTGGGGGGAGGGAGGGCACTGCTTACAGTAAGGAAATCATGGTTAGTCAAAAAAGAGTTGAATCCCCTTGGAGGTGAGATGGGAAGACAAGCAGTAGCTTCTATGCAAAGATTTTTGGCAGAGCTGTTGTGGAAATGGGTGTTTTGATGGGTTGTGGGGTTTACTGTCCCCCTTGGAGATGTGTGGGCTGGGGGGGAGGGTAATGAGCTGGTACCCACCATAGCTCTTTCCTTTAGAGTCACTTCAATGCGACTGGCTTACCAGGAACTGCAACTTGATCGGAAGAAGGAAGAGAAGAAACTTCAGAACCTTGAAGGGAAGAAGCGTGAACAAGCAGAGAGGCTGGGCATGGGCTTGGTGTCCAGAAGGTACTTGGCTGTGGATGGCATAGGACAGACAGGTGCCTTGTAAGCACCTTGCTCTGGAAAAGTTTTCTGAAGGCAGTACCTTGCTACTCTCTCAACAGATAAGGAGCTGATTTAAAATGCTTATATGCTGGACTATGAAATGCTTCAGGCCCCAGAAGGAATGGGCACTCTGTTCAGAGACTCTAGTTCTCATTTGAGCTTTTCCAAAGATGCGTGTGGCCCGTCAGTGTCTAGCCCTAGAGCCCTGCTGCTTGACAGATGTCCCCCTACAGAATACTTCCCTTCAGAAGGCAGCTCAAGACTTGGAGGGAGTCGGGATAAGCTAGATAAGCAGTGAAAGGTGGCTGGCACCCCCCAACTCTCCCTCGAGACTTGCCTGGGAAGGCCAGATTCAGTTTTGAGGCAGAAAGGTTGAAGGGGCTGGATGCTGTGAGACCCGCTGGCACTGACTGCCTGTTTGTTGTGCTAGTTCTGTTTCGCACTCGGTGATGTCAGAGATGCAAGTAATTGAGCAGGAGACGCCGCTGGCTGCAAAATCTTCCCGCTCCCAATTGGACTTGTTTGAAGATGCTGGAGGCTTCACGTCTGGACCCCCCAAGTAAGACGTAGTTTCAGTGTAGTCTTTGGCTTTTCCTGAATTTAATGTTGGGCCTAAATTACCTATTTTTGGTCCCTAGGTACAAATATAATCCCTTCTCATTCGAAGATGCATTTGGCTCACGATGGGAAACAGACTCTTCATGGGGTATGGACAAAGAGGAGGAACCTGAGGTGACCATTTCCAGTATTCGGCCAATTTCAGAGAGGTAAAATGCCTGGCACTGCTACCGTACCTTCCTTGTGCATGGGACAATGGGATAGGCCTAGGAGCTGTGGGAGAGATGCTGCTGTGTTACGACAGCAGCCTTGTGCTGCAGAAGATAACTTGTTTGGACAAGCCCAAGAAAAAGGGCCTTCAGTGAAAGAGGCTCAGGCTCTTCTTTGCCTATTGTGTCCCTGAGTTTGATAACAGCCCTATGATCATCAAGTGCTGGCTGTCCTGAGGTGGGGAGAGGGGAGCCCTGATGGTAGCTAGCACCTGAGGATTTGTTGCTTTCCTTTCATCAGATGGGGTCTGAGAGGGAAGTCTGTTTCTTTGCTGCGTTGGTGAGCTTCAGCTGAGATGTCTCCCCTCTTGTTTCCTCAGACCCACCAGTAGGCGGGAGATGGAGAACAGGACATCAGTTGTGGAATCCAGTGAAGCTCGGCAGAAGTTTGCAGGGGCTAAAGCCATCTCTTCAGATATGTTCTTTGGGCGGGAGGCAGATGCTGAGGTAGATGGATTCTGCAATGCTTAAGCTGGTACAGCTCTGGCTCTGTCTCCCGTTTGCTCAGGTCCTACTTTGTTCCCTTCCTTTATAACCTTTTTGTTCTGTTTTCTGCTGCAGTATGAAGCCAGATCCCGACTGCAGCAGCTCTCGGGCAGCAGTGCCATCAGCTCTGCAGACCTGTTTGGGGAGGCTGAGAACACACACTCAGGTTTGTTAGTGCTCAGCGGGCTGAGGAAGGGGACAGCTTTGGAGGACCTAGACTGGAGGGGGGCAGGGTGCTCTCTGGAGCTGGGGGACTCGGGACTAACTCTTGCTGGTTCTCATAGGTGGCGTGTCCATTGGAAATGTCCTGCCAGCAGCTGACATTGCACAGTTCAAGCAAGGAGTGAAATCGGTTGCTGGCAAGATGGCCGTCCTAGCCAACGGGGTGATGAACTCCCTTCAGGTGAGGTTACACTATGGCACATTCAGACAGGCTGTCATCATGCTCAGGGACTTACACCATATTCTGGCTTTTGCTGGAATTATTGTTGTCTTCTCATAGTATGTGGAAAGCCTCAGGTAGAGGGCTGACTTTTGTAGCTGATGGCTACGCTACGATAACTGGTCAGTGAACTCTACTTGGCCAACCTTACTCTCCTGCTGGACACAGGACACCTTGTTATGTCAGATACACATTTTCCCAAAAATCTTGGGCGGAACTTAAAAAGTTAAGGCCATTTTTCTTCCTGCCTTTGTATGGTGTCCTGTCTAGGTAATCTCACACTGCATTCCAGTCCCAAACACCCCAAGCCTTTGGCAGCTGTTTGCATGAAGTGTTGTAGCATGGTCTCACTGTTTCCTCCCCAGGACCGTTACGGCTCATATTGATGATGCAGAGACTGCAACTCACAGGGAAGCCAGCAAGAGGCACTGATGCCACCTTTGCCTGGAGTAAACTCTGCAGGATTGTCTTAGTTTGTCTGGGGGGGGTGGGGAGGGGAGAAGGTAAGCAGAGGGGGTCAGGACATGGCTGTGCCCAGGATGCTTTCCAAATATCTCTGGATTCCACTCTATTAAAATTCAGTGTGCCCTCAGACCCACTGCTATGTCCTAGCCAGTGGAGACAGGCCTTCTTACAGGGTTAACCTCACTGCTGTAAAAGATAGGACAGGAACTCCTGGGCTACCCTCATCAGTGCTCCTGCCTATACCTTAGCTCACCAAGAGATGGAGGAAAGGGAAATGCTGTTTTTCTGAACATCATATTACCTGGTTCTCACAGGCATGACTGGTTTTTTTTTTGTTCTGCTCAGTGCTCCTACTCCATGGTGCTGTGGAGTCCTCTGTATTTGCAGGGTCCGACTTTTACCATGGGATAACCCTTTTTACTGTCTTGTAAACCAGCATATATTGATGCAGGAGAAAAAAAAAAGCAAAGATTATTTTTTTAGCTTCTAATTACATTATCAGCAAAAAAAAAGCCCAGGTAAAGAAGTACTGTAAAGATATTTACTGGATCCCTGATTATTTTGTGGCTCAGCTTTGAAGTAAGGTCAAAGTCCTGAATCTCTGACTTTGCCGCCTGGGGAGTGCAGCAGTGCGTGAGGGCTTGTTCAGCTTGGCGCTCTGCTCCTGACTCCGGTTTTGAACAAGAGCGTGTTTTTCTCTTCCTTGCACTACGGTGGTGAGGAGTGCCTAGGAAGAAAAGTGCATGCGTGGGGGGCTCGTTCCCCACTAACTTAGCAGCCCGCTCCCTGGGCTGTTGTCAGGCTTGCGCGGGCTGTGATACCCGCAGGGCTGGGGCGGGAGGGGAAGGGTTACTCTACCGCGACGGTGGGGCGGGAGNCTGCTGTCCATCCGGCACCGCCGCCGGCAGCGCCCTGAGAGCAGCGCCCAGAAGAGCCCAGAGGCAGCAGTGGCCTTGCAGCGTGCTTTATTGCCAGGCTGTCACAGTCACTCGCTGATGGGCAGGAGAGAAAGCACAGTTAGCGAGCACATTAATAAATAAAATAACTTACAATAAATAAATAACCCCTCCCACTGCCTCCGCAGGTGGGGCGGTGGTACAGGCTCAGCAGTACTTACAGGATTAGGCTTCAAATAGCTCCAGCATGTGTTGAATCCACTGAGCTTAGGGCTGCTGTAAGCTTTAGGTTACCAGCTCTCAATAGCCCATGCTGCAGCATTTTATGAACAGGAGGAGCAAGGAGGCTCCACAGAATCAAGAGAAACTGAAGTTCCCCAGGAAATAATTAGTCTAGGCAAGCTGAGGCACAGGAGCTGGGCTAGGCCAAGCGTTCAGGGTTGTGGAGGCCAACCTGCTGAGTTAGGTACCATTAACACAAGACACTACCTTATGTAGGTGCGAGGGCTCTAGGATACTACAACAATGCCAACATTTACAAAAAAATATCCGGGACTCTGATAACTGCCTCCTTCTCTCCATGTGCTTCTGCCCACCAGCCTCAGCAGATGCTCTGTATGTTTGCAAGTCACAGCACCTGTGGCCAAGGAATTTAAAGACTTGCTCACCCTCTCCTCCAGCCCCTCTGAAGCTCACCTTTCCAAATGACCTTAACACGCTGCTGGAGGCAGTGGGAGGCCTCACAGGCAGGAACTCAGTACAGCAGAGGAGCCAGACAGCACCACGCAGGACTTGCTGCGATCAGGCTTATTTGCTTTGGCAAGTCTTGGACACACAGAGGAGGAAGCGGAGGCAGGTGGCATGGCAATACCTAAGCCCTTCTTTTCTAGGAACTTCAGGAATTTCTCTACCTTTGATCATACACAGGTGCAGCTTTACTGGGAATAATTATAATGGAGCATGACTGCAGAGCTGCCGCTGGCGATTTAACCACTCTATTGTCTAGGCCAAGTCTGAACAGAGTCACACAACAGAACACTGGCAAGCAGCCTGCGAGCGCTCCCACTGCTCCAGCACCTGCTGCACCATGAGGCAGAGTCCTGGTGAGAGAATACCTGGCTGTTTCCAAGTGGAGGCAGCGCTAGCGCCTGCTGGTTTGTCTTGCCTGCCAGCAGAGGGTAGCATCACTCTGCTGCTGGGAATGGCTTCTGCAGAGGAGCTGTTCTGCACCAATTTGAAGCTGGGAAAAAGGCAGAGTTCTTCCTGGGAAGAGACGGTGGACCTGCAAAGGGGACTGGCACAGCGGCGCACACACTGGTGATAGGACGGAATGCAGAGCAGATGCTCTGGAAGGAGGTGCTGTTCCTCCAGTGGGTTCTGCAGACACCCAAGATGGGAACAGTGCCCACCCTCACAACCTTCAGTTTTCAGAGGAGTCTGTCTCTTCATTAGAGCCTTCACTCCCAGCATCCATTTTTCGCCGATGGTGCAGAGGCTTCCAGGGAGAGTTAATCCTGGGTGAGTTACGGACAGGCAAATTAGCTGTGTCCCCGCTGGAGCTGGTGGGGCCAGACACCGAAAGCCCTGAAACCTGAGCTACCCTGGAAGAGAAAAGACAAACGCTAGGCTGCCTAACTTGTCATCTCCAACCTTTACTGTAGCAGTTTTGGAGTGAACCAGGGAGGGGGACTTATTCACAACTAGCACAGGGATGGAAAGATGTTCATGGCAGAAAGCGGGGGACACCTTGCACTAGTACCTACCAGACTTGCTGCCCGAATCTTTCTTCCTGTTTAAACATCTTTCTTCTGGGCTGAGCCCATGTCCTCCAACACTCCTACTTTTTACCATCCAAACAAAATTTTCCTGTTCATTAGAGACTGCTGCTTCCTCTAGATCCCTCTTTGAGACACACTTTTCTCTGTTTCTGAAGACTTCTCTAAGGATTTTGTTAGTTGCACCAAGGCACCCTGAGGAAAGAGGCCCTCCCTGCTCAGGCTGCTCTGCTAGCTCCTCTATTGCTCTATAGTAGAGCAAAGGAATAGAGACAGTACTTTACTAAAGTCTTCCTTAACATGTTCCCCTTAATCTGTTGCTTTACCTCCTACTTTAGGCAACTCCACTTACAATTTCTCAAGTTCCTGATCCATGGCAGGGTCCACAAACAAGTCTCCTTTATCTGGCAAAGCCCCTGGGAAAAAAAAAAAAAGGAAGTATCAGAGCAGAGTTAGGCTATACATTCTTAAAGAAAAGTGCGCAAGCCATAGCACATTCAAAATGTGACCTGCAAGACAAAGACGACTCTTCCGTATACCGATTAGAGAAATGGACACTGAATGTTGAGGATCATGGACAGGTAAGGAATGATGGTCCATACTCTGTCCTCTTCACATAGGCTGTACCTGAGCTCACGCTAAATGGGAGGCACTCTCAGTAGTCTCACCTCTCAGAGAACCTGCAGAGCCCTAAGGATTGGCAGTTTCCATTCACTATACAAAACTACCAAGTACTGACTGCCAGAGAGATGACAGTCTGTCAACTTTGGGCCTCTGCTAGCAGCCCTACGTAGTCACCAGTCACCAGTCCCAGCTCCTGTCAGAGCGACAGATATGTTGTTTGTGCCACAGCCTGAAGCACGCCCTATTCCACCCAAAGAGAGGTATAGTTCTGTGCCACTTCTTGTGGTGCACTGAGCTTGGGGATCAAAACACTCCACAGATACAAGACTATTGATTTCCTTGCGATTCAGGGAAGTCAGGCCTGACTCTGGTGCACAGTAAGTCTGCAGCAGTAAGCATGGATGGACTGTGCTCTAGCGTTGCTTGCTGTTGGGGTGAGAGCCTGAAAGGCTGGGCCAGTAATCGGGTACCCTCTCTCAGCATAAGGTTAGCATCACCCTTTTGATGTTTGAAACCCTCTTCAGGATGAAGGACATGGTGTAATTCAGGACTGGAAGAGGTAGTTGATCATCCTTGCCATTCTCTGAAAGGATGCTGGCACTTCAGAAAGAGCCCAGAAAAGATGGATCTCTCAGGAAACCCCTCCTTCCCAGTTCTGTAACAAACTCCACCTTGTACAGGGATCATGAGAGGGTGTGATCAACCAGCACAGAGATGACAGGAATTGTCTTCCACAGCCACTGCATACCAGGGGGGGAAAAAAAAAAACACAAACCAAACCAAAACCACTTGGTAATCTGTACCAACAGTGCAGTGAGGAATGCTCTTGTTTTTCAGAACTGGGTGCTACACCCAGTACCTTTGGGAAGGGACATTGTGCCCCGTGTGGGGACACAAATCTGGTTTCTGGCCCTGGCATCTTGCTCTTGAAGGATGGAGCTAGAGAGCCACCTGCTTCACACAGGCAAGCTGGCAGCAGTTATCAAAAATGCAGCAACGAGTGCCTAAAAATTAGAACCAGTTTAGACCAGGACTAACTCCCCCACTTCTTCCAGTTCTGGTCTTCCTCTCCTGCAAATGAACAGGAAAACCTGGCACTGCAACACAGAGCTGTCAGGAGGTGCAGTGAAGTGCTCCCTTTCATGGGCTCAATCAAAAGAACAGGCAGCTAAAGCTTAACTTGTTTCTGCATTTGCAGAACGCAGTGAGGTCTCTAAGGCACAAGAATTACTTGGGAGAGTCAGTAAATAACACTTAAAGGATTCACGAATCCACATTGACACTGGAGTTAGGCTGCCTGACAAACTCATCAGCGCTGCCCCAGGCACTCTAATCCCTACCCTTGCTCCTCAAGGGGGGCTACCAGCTTTGTAAGGCCAAAGAGAAGACAGGCATCCTGACCGAAAGCTCCTTTGCCTGGAACTGCCCTCGCTGAAGGGCTTTGGGGAGCTTGCGATTCCCTACAGAGCAAAGACTATTGAAATCACCCTTCAGGAGAGATTAAAAGACACCAGGAAAAGAATCCTCCTTTCCTTGCCAAGACGCCAGCACCTGTCAGACTTGTGGCTGCTGCCCCTCCTCTGAGAGAGGCCTCAGCAGGAGGCTGGCAGAGGGCCAGGGGATGGGCCGCATTAATGGAAATTAAAACCCACACACTTTGTAGGTGGCACAATGGAAGCTGTGGGCAGGATTTTTTTTCTTGCTCATCTGTTTTCTTTGCACTCGACTAGAAGTGGATTTCATAGGGCAAAGGAAAAAAAAGACTTTGCTTGCTGCAATCCAGGCATCACCTTCCCCGGTGAATACCCTGCTTCCTAACCCTGTTTGCAGAGGGGATTGCAGGGCTGTATTCACGCACCTTTGATATATAATCTCCGTGTTGCTGGGTAAGCAACCCTGCCCCAGAGGAGCATTAGCAGCTTAAACGGTTTGCTGTAAGAAGGGGCTTAGCCAGGGAGGGGACACTGACTCTACTATGACACACACCTGTGCAAAAGAACAAGCCCTCAGGCAAGGTACACCTTTTCACTGAGGTTTGTCTTTGTAAAACAGGGACCGGCAGATACTGGAGTCTAGAAGCAGAAGGACAGGATACCTACCCAAAGACAATGAGAGCCCAGCCTTACTGGCCAGATGATTTGCTGAGTGGAGTTGAGTGAAGATGAGTGTTTGGACCTCCACACATTTAAACATACCTCCTGGATACAGCCTTGGCAAACACAAAAGGCCACTTCTGTTCCCCTTTGCAAGAGAAGGACGAATACAAGCAAGGCATATGGGGCAATACAGAATTGTGAGTCTGAATTCTGTATGGATTACATACTGTTCTTTGCCAATGCAACAGTTTGCTTCCTTGCTCTACAACAATTTTGACCAGCACAACATGGAAATGAGCAGTGAGATGCTGCTTGGTAATCTCCCCAGTTCCCACGGTAGTCTGGTACAGAATTTTATAGCAGTTTATGTTTTATGATACCACCAGAATTTCAGCAGGCCCTAGATTAATATACTAGTGAGATCACACTGCCTTGAGGGAAGATGGGAAGAGCTGGGACGGGGCTTTGAGTCTTGGAGCCAAGGAGGCAGCAGAGGTTTCCCTATTAGGTGTGCCTCCTTTTCTTGTAGACGAGAGCAGTCAACATCCGTGGGAGAATGAAGGGCTAAAACGTAGGATGGGACTTAATTCAGTACTGTCAACAGCAGTCAGCCACCTTACTTGCCTCTTGACCACCTCTGCCCAACCTTTATAGCCAAACAAGTTAAAACAACAGTTCTGCTAAAACAATCAGCTATTGAAGAGGTAAAACGTTGTCATCTTAGGGCAGCATTTCGTATCGAATTTTATCCTTGAAGAAGCTCCACAGCTTCAAGCAGACAGTAAGGTGCAGTGTTAGGTTTTTAAAGTTTAATCCATCAACAAAAAGATGAAAAACTTTCCCTCACTCTCTTCCTGACAATGTAAAATCTGAGCAAATTCCACAGAAATGCAGAATGACTGAAAATCTAGAACTGTACCACTCCCAGGAGTCTTACCTAGGGCTCTGTTGATCCCCTGATCCTTCGCAAGTGCCATAAGGAATCCATAGAAGGTCAGTCTCTGTGCACTACTCAACATTTCCTTCATAAGAGCAGAAGGTGGACAGCTGGGAAGAGAAAGACAAAGAGGTCATCTTGTCTTTTAAATTACCATCTTTTTTTTCCCCCAAGACCCATCTCATACTGGAGAAAAAACCCTTTTAGTTGCCTCGACTCAGTTTACAACAAACAGCCACTTACTGGCTTATTTAGTATTGCATCTGCTTCCCATTTGCTAAGATGTGTGAGCAAGTCTTACCTGTCTTCATTTCAAGGACAGAGAGAAAAGCCTAGATTCATTCAGAGGCATACACATCCCAACTCTTAGCATGTTCTTTCAAAAATCAGCTGGGAAATCCTTTCTTTTAGAAGACAATAAAATTTCATGAGAGTTGTTATGTTGTTACCACCCTTTTATCCAAGGGGCAGGAAAACCTCTCCAACGATTGTCTAAATATGTCAGAAAACAATATTTAGGTGGGGCTAAATTGACACATTCCCTTCTACACTCACCTTAACCCCTGGCCCTGACTTCTAAGCAAGATCGTCATAGTGATTCTTGCTCTTGCTTAATACCCCTTCAAGGATTTCATGCAAAAAACCCCAGCCTCCTAAAGAGGAAGTGTTTAACAGTCCATGGTGCAGTGGCACCCCGGGGAGATGTGGGTGTGGGCTGGTGATCCCTCAGGCAAAGGTGGTTATCAAAGCCTGACTGAGTACTGAGCTATGGGATGAAAGGCTGGGAATGGCTCCCCTCACAGTGCTGTGCAGAGCCTGACCTACCACATGGGCTCACCATATCCTTGCCATCTGAAGCCCTCAGAACATACAGGGAATGTAGAACTTTCGTTATTTAAAAGAATAAAACAACCTGGCATCTCCACACTTAGATATCTACAGTACTGGACAGCAGTTCAGCGGTAATTTTGTCCACCATAAATTTGGATTCAGGCACCTAGAACAGGAATCAGGTGGAACTTGTGTCCTGAGTCTTTTTATGGATGTAGCCCATGACCTTCTAGCAGGAGATGTGCTCACTACCTGCAAGAAACTATGAAGAAAGTGTCTGTCAAAGCTATACAATAAGGTCTGGTATTGTTCTGTCCCCTGCTGAACTCAGCCTAGTCTTGTGCCCAGGATCTGTAACCGGAGACCAGCTGCATCACAGACTCAGGTCCAGACCAGCAGTGTGATCTTGTCTAGGTCCTAATGCTTCAAACTCCATCCACCCCAGTGGGCCTTTCCTATGCTTCAACACCCAAGGACAAAACTGCACTTGTTTAACTTCTCAGTTAACTTATGATGGTAGATGGACCTCTCCTTGAGGAAAGTGTCAGTGTGGAAGTGAGAAGGAAAGCAGAGACCCAAATCAATCCATTACTTCAAGAATCATTTCAAATCCCATGTTTCTTAGGACCATGAAATTGTTTCTCTCCTTTGGTCAAAGTGGTTCAGCTATGATGTCCTCCTTCGTACTTCCCCAATGAGATCTATTTGGGAGCTACAGCTTGCTCATAGTCCTGTGTTTCTTAACAGCTCCAACCTTACACAGGGTCTCCAGAGACATAGACTTCAAATCTGTGTTTTGGACTCCGTTCATACCTGTATTTTGATCTGTCACAGAGGGACTCTAGGCACTGGTAGAAGACAGATGCTTCTACCCCATCGAGTGGGTTGCAGTCACTTGGGGGTTGGCGCTGCCGATGTTGCCCTGAGGATGATGTTGGCACAATCACAGTATTTGGATTCTTACCAGCCAGTAGATCTTGATAAATGGCAGCCACACTTTCCAGGAACTCTGAAAAAACAGAACGCGACTTAAAACTCAGGACTATAACCAGCAAAGCATCCTCCTGACCCACCAGACCTGGGATCAAACTGTCATTCCCTGCTTTGTGTTGTACACAGCACCAACAGGAAATAAGCACAACACTAAGGCATCTTGCATATCAGACATTGTGCAGGGACAGACAGCCATTTCCATATAAGTTGCTGGTTTCTTCCTGTCAGGATGACTGTGAGAGGCCATTCACTGCGTTGAACAAGATGCCTCTCAAGGGAACAGAGGCTAGGCTGGCTAGCACATGGATAAAATGGCTGAACATCGCAACTAACATCGAACACAAAACTAGTTTGCAATGTCTAAAAAGTTTTTCTTCTCCGTCTCTTGCCACTGATTAAGAACTCATCCGAGTTGGGAACAAACTATATGGAACTGCAACAGGAGGAAAGGGACCAAGTTAGTCAGGGCTCCAGGCTGTATCCCAGCTTGTCTCTATGCTGCTCCAAAGTAAATATAACATGGGATCCAGAGGAAGGGCCAGGGCAGGTCAGGGCTAGAGTTGGCAGAAAGCCTCTCCCCAGGCTCCTCATACTACCCACTGTTTACTGCAAGAGTCTAATTTTAAACAAGTTTGTTTATGGATGTGGTCAGCAGTTTACAAATCTAGATTCCATTTGGAGTGGTTTGCATGTGTGTGGGTTGGTGGGAGAGCGTATGACAGGCTGTGTGTGTGCATTGTGCCTGGGTGAACAGGACAGGCATGGGAGGTTTGAGTGTGTGTGCACGAAGGCAGGCTTGTGAGGACTCCAGTGGCATTTAAATCCCAAGGGAATGGAAGTGTAATGCTGTGTGTGAGGTGGGTAGAGAGGAAAGGCAGGATGTCAGTGGGCCCTGAGGCTGCGCTGAAGTTCTGCAGCTCAGTGGAAATATTTGTTATATCAGAGAAAAGCTTTCCAAACACATTTTCTGTCCCTGGCTAAAGGCATTACACGACTGGTTCTGCCCAACCCAAAATCACCATTTTGAACTGTTTTTCTTTGATGAAGTGTCACGGATAACGCTGCAATATGCACAGGGGAGATACAGGGGAAGTATATACAGAGAAGTACTGAGAAAAGGAGATTTTTGTATTAGGGATAGCAGCTGACTCTTAACTGCTAGAAAGATGGGAACTGACAAGTTGGATCAGATCTGCAGGCCACCCAAGTCTACTCTCTGACCACAGACTATGCTCCACCACAGCTTCTAGCCAGTGACTCTCAGTATCCAAACCTGGCCCCTTTCGCCTGGTCGAGGCCAATCGTGAGCTATGTCCATCAGAGGGAGCTATTTAAGTGCGAGTGGACAGAAATCCATGAGCTTTGTGTTGCCTTTAGAAAGTGCTCTGTGCTGGGAGATGAGTAAGTCACATGCCGGCAGTCCCCAGTGCTTGGGAGAATATCTAACTTTGATGGAGGTAACGCTTCCCTCTCTTTGCCTACTTAAGCAGTTCCCTGAATGAGATTCCCTTTCCTCAACCACATTTTAGGGGGGGGCTAAGACAAACAGGCCCATGTATTTTAAAGCAGTCTCCCTGTATAGAATAAGCACCTGAATGCTCATCCAAGTCTCTCCTCCTTGTCTCCCAAACGTTAGTTTAAAAATACCTGGGGATTTTTACAGATGTATATGTGTGGGTGAACATATGTAAATATACACATACACAAACTAATATGAATTGATTTGTACTTTTCCTGTCAAGAATTTTAAAAGAAGTACCCCATGCAGTTAAAACTCAAACTGGGGGAGAGAGGTCGAATATGATAAATGACCAACAGCATGAAGAAGCTAGATGATCTAGAAGCTAGATCACTTTCTCTCCCACCTAGTGGCTCTCAAATCAAACAAGAGAGGTAGTTCTTCGTGGGACACCTCTGGCAGACCTGTGCAACTCCTTGCCAAAATGTGTTGTGGAGGTCACAAGTTTACGTGATTTCAAGGGGAGGCTGAGACAGTTCTTGGGAGAGGAGTCCACTCGGGGTTCCTAAATCCATACCCCAATCCTATATGCAATTTGGAAACGTTTTGAGTTGAAACCAATTGATAGTTGAATAAGTATTAGGGGGGAGAACTGTATTCATTTGCCCAGTTCCTCTTCCTTTCAAGGCATCAGCTGGTGGGTTTTTCTTATCCTGTCTCTAGCAGGGACCAATACTTTAGGGGCAGAAATGCTCTATTAAGGAAAGGAAAAAAAATGTTCCTAGTAAAAGTTAATTGTTAGGTGGTAACATACTCTAGATAAAGCTGGAAATTTATGTCTCAAAGCCAAGCCAAATACATGCGTAAGCCATAACAGTTACAGGTATCTTGTTATTCACGAAGATGTGGAACCTCCTGAAACCTACTAATCTCTTGGCATCAGTGATGTCTTTTGTCAGTAGATTCCATTATCTATACATTTTCTGTGACAAACCATATCCTTATTAGTTTCAAAAAAAGTGCAGGGATTGGGAATCTGTAAGGTTGTAATTCTGTACTAGGGGGTGAAGCCAGCAGCTTCCCAGCATTTACCTGAGTAGTAGAACTGGATCTGGAAAGCAAAGAGGAAATCGGAAAAAGACATCAGGCAATCCATAGCATCATCCATCAGCACAATCCTACGATAAGATGAGAGAAACAGTTTAGCGTCTACAAAATAACTGAAGTCTGTAACCAGAACCCCCAGATCGAGAGAAAAGGCAGCTAGGGACCTATGTGCAGCTGAGGACTGCTAGTGGCTTGGCCCAGTATAAAAGGTTAGGAGAGAGGAATGGGAACAGCCACTGTTGCACGGATGTGGTCACCCTAACATAAAACAAAGGCATCTTGAGAACCTGCAGTGAGGAGAAGGTCCTGAATGTCAATGCTATCACACGTTTCAGCTACAGTGTGTACAGAGCAGTGTGACATGGATGCCAAACGTTCAAAGCCTGGTGGACACAACAGAATGAACAGTGGCATAAAAACTGGAAGGCTGGTTCACATGGCTGTACAAAGAATAACCGTGCTACAGACAAGACAGTTACACGAGTATTAAACTGGTGTAAGCATGAGACTTATGCTATTCCTCTGCATACCAGAGTTCATCAAACTGGGATATTTTCAGATTCATAAGGATAACAACAGGTACTATACTAATCTATACTCAAACAAACTCCACTTGATTGCGGAGGAAATAACATTGCACCAATCACCAGCTTTCTAATTACACACCATGAATGTCCTATCCCCCTTTCCCAATGAATGAATCCGTCTCTTTTCATATCTATCAGGTCTATCATTTGACTATCAGGTCAAATTTCATGGAAACCGAAGACTTCTCGGGCCAAGGACAATGTCTTCTTTCTCTCTAAGCCCCAGGTGCATGTACCTCCCTACATGCATCCCTGTGTTGAAGCACACTTCATGAATATGGAAAGTATCACTGGTAGGCCATAAAGATGAAGTACAAGTGATAGAAAAGCCCAAAGCCTTTCAGGAAAAAAATCTCTGGATTTCAGAAGTAAGTTAGGGCAAAAACATTCATAAAAATTAAAACAAAACCAATGCTCTGGTCACTGCCACTACATAAGGATGAAAAGGTCAATCTCTGAAGTGGGGAAAATCAAACCTGGGCTGATCAATGACAGCTCAGACTGGAAAACAGAAGGAAGCACATCATTTCAATGGGAAAAAAACAGAGTATTCAGATCATAGAATGATAGAATTTCCCGAGTTGGAAGGGACCCATAAGGATCATCACGTCCAGCTCCTGGCTCCACACAGGACCTGCTCAATCAGAGCAGATGACTGAGAGTGTTGTCCAGACACTTCCTGAACTCAGCCAAGCTCGGTGCTGTGACCACTTCCCTGGGAAGCCTGTTCCAGTGCCCCACCACCCCCTCAGTGAAGAGCCTTTTCCTGATCTCCAACCTAACCCTCCCCTGTTGAAGCTTCATGCAGTTCCCTCGGGTTCTATCGCTGGTCACCAGAGAGAGGAGATCAGTGCCTGCCCCTTCGCTCCCCCTTGTGAGGATGCCGTAGGCTGCGATGAGGTCACCGCTCAGCCTTCTCTTCTCCAGGCTGAATAAAGCAAGGGACCTCAGCCTCTCTTCTTATGTCTTCCTCTCTAGACCCTTCACCATCTTAGCTGCCCTCATTTGGACACTCTCCAATAGCTTTATGTCTTTCTTGTATTGTGGTGCCCAAAACTGCACACAGTATTCAAGGTGAGGCCGCACCAGTGCAGATGATGCTAAAGAAAAGTAGTTGGTACTTCTTTTCAACTGTGTATAGGTCTACCCACCCTGTACACTCAGTATCTCGCATATCATGTCAAATGAGAAACGTTACCAGTTCATCACAGCCAAAGTACAGGTCTTCTAGTAGGACCCTTTTGAACATGGGGCCAAATGCAATCCACGGACCAACTCCTGCAGCATCAATGGTCTGAACGCATTGCTGGGGAAATGCTGTTCTGTCTTATGTTCTGTCTCTGACTCCAGGGAGCTGTGTGGGAGGCTGACCTAGAAGAGTTATAGGATCTTCCAAGACTTCCTTGCCACTCAGACCAGTTCTGTTCACTGTGGCAAAATCAAACACGCAGAGCAGCTTGAATTAATTATCTCAAAGAAGAAAGACTGGGGCTAAGAGGGTCCCCAGGAGAAAAGCCAGTATTTAAAACAAAACCCTTTGAAGATGTCAAAGTGCTTCTGATTTATTTATTATGTTCCAGAAGCCTCCGCCTCCTCCTGTCTAAAGTAGCAGTAGCTTCAGTTCTTAATTCTCGCTAATAAGCATGTTACTGAGATTGTCAGTGGCCACATCAAGGAAATGGCTTTGAAGCTGGCAGGCAGAGCATCTTCATCTCTCAGGCAATATTGCTCACTCACTGGTGTTTCCAACCACTGTTTAAGCACTGGAAATGCGATGGGCCACAACGCTGATGAGCTGCACTCCCTCCTTTGAAATGATGGTCTGTCTCGCAGATACCCTCAAAACCCAGACTCCAAAGCTTTTACCAGTGCATTTCTCCATCCTGGAGATGCAGGAGAACAACAGTGGAGAGCTTTTTTTATGTCTTCACTATGCAGAGAGACAATATTACATCACCTTCATGACAATCAACTCATTTTACTTGTTAAATCTAAAACTACGGTCAGTGGCTATGTTCTGCAGCACCAAGTCCCAGTCTCTTTCTTAGAGGAGAGAGCATGAGAAAGCAGGCAGAGGTTTGAGAATTTGCTGGACACTTCTTGCTGTTAGAGACAGAATGGAGCCTCTAAGGAAGACTGTACAGCACATATGTGGTGGAGGAACATCTAAATAGAAGCAGGTGCACTCTGGCGGTGCATTACTGACTCCACTTGGCCCAGGAGTCTGCTCTGCGGAAGTGTTGAGGAGCTTTTAAATCCAATACAATCATTTATGAGGAGATTGACTGCAGCTGCTTCTTTCCCCACACAGCAGTCAGGGAAGCTGGGAGAGCATCATATGCAACATACCTGCACCTCTCCCCTAAAATCTGGCAAGGAGAGAATCCTAGCCATGGACTGTAACACAGACAGGACCAAAACTGCGGATGAAATCCGAAAGTCTGAACTGCAACTCAGAAGAGTTCATCAGATATCAGCTATTCCAAGGGATTCTTTATTCATTCTTTCTTGTCCAAATTAGACTTTAAGCCCTCAGGGGCACGCACTTATTTACAAAGTTAGTAGTCAGCACTCAGTGAATAATGAAAATCAAGGAGAAACTCTGGAAAGGACTGAAGAAAGATGCCTACACTTGAGGGACTCTGGCAAAGGATGTAGTGGTCTTTCAGGGTACAAGTGGGTTTGGCTGGCAGGAAAGCCTTGCTACTGTGCCAATGGGGAAACTTTATGATTTACCGATTGCGGTTAAAATCTCAGAAACCCAGACTAGACAGAATGTCCCCAGGACAAACTCTAGACCAGGAAAGTTGAAAGGACTTTTACTGTTCTCTGCTATCATTAAAGGCTAACTGACACAATCTGTTGTAAGGCCAGGCTGACTCAAATGAGTCTTCAGGGACTTGGTTTGTTTACTGATACATGGAGGCAAAAATAAGTGGAACATACTAAAAGGGGCAAGATCTGCACTCTCAAGCAATCTTTTAACAGCAGGGGTAGTGACTTGCAAGCCCCACTTCCATTAGCAGTGATAAGCGCAACATGAGCTCCCATACCACATAAAACAGCATAGGAGCTGAGAACAACTCAGCTCTCACTACTCGAATGCTGGCAGCAAGTTCCTTGTGTTTGTGTGACAAGAGAATAGAAGGTACAGATCAGGTACAGATCTTAAAATCATGGCACCAAACCAGAAAAATCCCTTCATTTTCTGTCCTGCAATTTCAGGATTCAGAAAGCCAAAAGGTGACTCTGAAGATCAAAAGTATCTCTGTTGATTAAAATCTTCAATCTGCTAGTGGCTATAACCCTTTGGAGAAAAAAACATCCAAGAAATCTCACAGACACAGACAGCCTGGTTCTTTTTTGGATATGACTTCTGCATTTGTGTGGCACCAGGAACAGAAAAATGCAGCTCTGTGGTGTCACACAAATAAAACCTATATTGTGGTAGCCTCTGTTGTTCTGCTCTGACATTTCCTGATCTTACTCCCAGTGTTTGTTATCAGTGCATAGCAACAGCTCCTGGATGAGTGGAGTGCACCGTGCTCTGAGATCTTCTCAGTCATGCAGCACTGAGACTACAACTGCTGTCTTCCCAAGAGTGCCAGCAACTACACAGGTCCTGGCTGTACCAGCGAATGCTGTGGCTACTCCCACTGCTAGTTTATTTAATTCCTTTCCTAAGAAAAGTAGCAACAAAACAGTTGGGGCTGTGCAGACTGAAGGAGGAACAATGTCAGTGGGTTTGCATGTGACATTCATGCTTTGCGAGGAGTCAATCGACTGGTGCAGAAGACAGCCTGCAGAGTTCACCTTTCTAACTGGCAGAGACCAAGGAGGACAATCAGAAGTGCTGACCAGAAAAAGGACAGGAGAGCGTGCAAGCAACAGTTGGAAGGAAAGAGAAAGATGGTTTAGAAATATGACAAGTTTTATTAAATTTGTTCAACTAGATTAGCTTATAACAGAATAATAGCAATGTGTAAGTAAATCTCTAGCCAGCCAAAAGTAGGACTGAGGTCATCCCCACCTGAGCCTGGGTGCCCCTGACAGAGATCCCATTTCTCTCCAGCACCTGCTCCCAAAGCCGGCTTGTCTGTCTCTACGGCACACGCACAACAGTGCGGCAGGCCCCTGAATGGGGCCTCTAGTTTACAACAGCCTTGTGGATTAAATTCCTTGACGCAAACATCATAACGTGTAGATACACTGAAGTCTTCTTTCATGCACCATCACAAATTCCTGCTCAGCTCAGCTGGAACCCTATGAAATGCACACCAGCGCACGGGACTGGTGCTTGTCTACCTCCATGAAAGGAAGCAGCAGATACATCCCTGCTACAGGGTTAGCATTCTTTCTTAGTCTGGAATTGGAGGCCAAGCAACTATACTCTGTGGAGCCTCACAGGCCTGCTGGTGAACTAGAGAGAAAAGAGGCACTCAACTTTAAGTTTTAATTGAACCAACACAGCTTTAACTGCAGTTCAATTCAGATAGCAGCACACAGGAGCCAGGGACGAATTCAGAGAATCAGCCAAGTGGAAGTACTAGCAGATGGATAACACTTCTCTTTTTCACTTTCCTTAGTATAATTTTCATGAGACTCTGATGTTAATGAAGGATAACAGAATGACAAATAGAAAATGAGGACCTTTCCATTATTTAGGCCATGAACCACACAGGCAGCAGCTAAATCCTGATTGTGTGTCTAGATCCTGTTTCCAAATGTCCTATCTAGGTCCATGAAGAAAGTTAAAATTCCACGCCCCCTATGCAGAGATGGCTAGGAATGAGAGCATTTATTCAGTAACCTTGCTGTGATCATAGGTGTGTGTGCACTCCTACTGAGATCTGAACTAACCCCCCACCCCAACAGATGCATGTACCTTATTACATTTTCACTATCAGATAATTAATAATCAACTGCCTGGGCTGGACTGGAACCAGCAAGCACTATCAGTAAAAAATTCCATATCACATTATCAGTGCCCTGAGCCATCTATCTGCTTTAGGCCTTGTCTAGATTAAAACAAAATTTCAAACAGATTAGCTTCCATGTTCTTAGCGAATGTACTTTAAAACACTGGCAGTCCTTCAGAGGTTAGTACCTTTTAAACATGATCAACCATAGGAAGCTGAGGCGAGGAGGAACACATTTTAAAAATGGTAAACACTATTTGAAATAGATTTTAAAATCATGTCATTTAAAAATACATTGGCATTCTTTCATATGCAACTCATCTTCTGAACACAGAGCCAGCAGCAGCATTCTGCAACTGTTATTTCAGTCCCTGCGTACCTTCAATATACGCTCTCATTGCTAGAAAAATACCCTGGTTCTTAAGCTCAAAACATGGTATCTCTTTTCCCCAAAATCTTAAAAGCTGAAGGATCCTATCCATACATTTACCCACAGATCTAGTTCCTAAGTCCATGTGTGTAAGACTGACCCTGTCTTATAAGAGAGGATGAGGACCCACCTTGCTGCTTTCTGAGTGAGTTCCATTGGGAAGTCAGGGCAGAGCAGCTGCAGCAGGCAGTGGTATTCCTGTGCTGTCAGCAAATCTGCAGGAAAAGAGAGGTGAGAACATCATAATTCTTTTACAGGCTGTTCCCTCCCCTTGCTTCCTCTTTAGGAAAAAAACCCTCATATTCCATCTACTCTGAATTCAAGTAGACTGGGTAGTATTGACAATATAACTGCTCCCTAGACCCTCAGAGCTGGGCTTTTCAGATGGAGTTTCCAGCACAATCAGAAAGAGGCCTAATAAAGGGGAAATCCTATTGAAGAGGCTCCTGCAGAAAAATTGGTAACAGGTAGTGATTCAGTGTGAAAAAGAGGTAACCAAAACACGGCAGTTTCAAGTGAGAACACAGTTTGGTTTGACTTGAATATAACCACGTGGAAAAAGGAATCATTTCAAAGTTGCTTAAATTTGCTGAAATTCACTGGCATGGTGACATTCACCGCAATATGCCTGAAAACCATCCACAGAACATCTGGCAGCAGTAACAAAGGCAAACAAGGTTTTTGGGTTGTGTATGGAAGGCTACAGAATATAAACCACAGATGTTATTACTTTGGCATTTGGTAAGGCAGCTGGATGGGCTCTTTTGGAATCATGTGTACAAATCTGGTCACTGTATTATAGGAAGCACAAAACGAAGATCCAAAAAACACAAGAAAACCAATCAAATGATTCATGTTTTAGAGAGCAGCTTTGTGAAAGACTGGTCAAGACAGGCCTCTGTGGTTCAGCAGAAGGAGTCTAAAAGAGGTGACTCTTAGGGAAGCTTATAGGACCCCAAGGGAATGGAAACATACTGATGTCAAAAAGCCCTACATGATTGTATGTTCATAGTCCAAAAGGCTGTGGACTGGAGTTAAGGAGAAGACTAGCTGAACAGCAGCAATTTTGCAGTACTTCTATATACAGAAGAATGCAAAGTATGGAAGAAAGAGCCAGGGTTGGAAGTAAAGCCAAGCAGTAGTCAGGGAGGGGATCCAAAGGGCACAGGCATTAGGACTGAGGTACAGAGCATGAGTTCTTTTGCCACAGACACATCTTAGCTTTCCTTAGGCTCTCTAATCAACAATGTCCCAGACGATAGACAACTTCTCCCTATCTCCACAACTCCTCAAAGCCTGGCACTTCAACAAAAGGAAGAGAAAGGGAGAATACTACACCTTTGTCAGATGCTTCAAGAGGCAGGTATGCAGTATCAAAGGAACACTTCACTGTGACATCCAACCCAGCCAAATTACTATTTTCAATGCTGACTAAAGAAGTACTGCAGGAGGACTGTCACCAAAATCAAGTTACGGACTGTTCCTTTACCTACATTATCAGCCAGGAAGTCAAAGGAAAGAAAGGAGAGAGCTACTATTTTTCTCTTCAGTTCAGAAAACTCTGTAGCTAAAACCCACTGTTGTCAGACTTTGACATCCATTACAGACACTCTTTAGAGTGCTATACTTTGCATGGCTCTTGGGAGGACCTTCTATCTAATGAAGCACCTTAGGTTTAGGGTTATGCTATGAAAGGGTGATTCTGCTCTGTCTGGAAAAGCCGGTTCCGCAGTCAGAAATCTGCTATAACACAAGGAAGTCTCAGCCTGTGCAGAACTACAATTCATTTCAAGGATTTGTGCAACCCATTCTACTGTAGGGATAAATATATCAGAATCTCTCTTCTTCCAAAACTTGAATGCTGAGCTGAATTAAATTTCTGTGATAGCACTTAAATTACAGATGTCTGGAAGAATGTGGAGGGAACTGTAACTTTTTTGTATTGTCATTTCTTACTAAATCACAAATCAGAGGCTGCTTGCTATTGCAGATACTACCTTGATCCTTCAGTCAGCGTATAATTTGAGCTTGGGTTAATGATGGTATCCAGTGGAACAGTGGGATTTTCTCCTGCAATGTAAGATAATCAGTTCCTTGAATGTCATCAAAGAAAGTACTGCCACATTTTATGTGTAAGTGCAAAAGGATATTATTGAAAAAGTCCCAGTTATCATGACCAGGAAGACACGTATTTTTAACTGAATTTTCAGCTCACTATTTCTCTTTCATGACACTACCTAGAGGAAAGAAAATTCTCTTCTCTGTTATTTTGTTGGAGCAACAGTCATTTATAGCAAGAGAGATTTTGGTTATTAAGAAAACTATCTGATTACGTAACATACATACAAGTTTCATAAAACCACCTTCAACAGGCTTAGCATAGGAAGCAGGTTACAGGAAAACAGAGAAGTTGGGCATAAAAAGGCAGAGGCTTTCATAACTAAAGAGGACAGTATAGACCTCTTACAACTAGCCTCCAAGGCTTTCTAAATCTAGCTTTGAATAATGCTTAGCATTAAACTTCCAATCTTTGTCTAAGAAGTTAGTCTGAAGGAGTCACACCATTTGGAAGCTTTATGCAATACTCAATTTACATTTTTTGGTTGCTTAAGTTCAAATTCCCATTTATGCATCCTTAAACCTCTTGCTCTCCATTATTTTTTCTTTTCACTTGTCAACAGATCGTTATAATAACCTTTTCTTCTAACTGTATCTTATTCAATCTATCCAACTGATAACTGTATGTATTTAAACTTATCTCTGTTTAAATTTATCTTACCCTCTACATCCCTCCCTATCTAGCCCAGTTGTATCTGTTGCTCTGCTTTGATCCCCTTTAGATTTTCAATGTGATGTCCAGCAGTGTACAAAGCATCCCCCATACATTCAGAACAGACAGGCTCTAGGAGGATAATCTGCCCACTTTCATCAGTGAAGTCCCTTTTCATTAATGCCAAATCTTAGCCTCCTCTTTTCTCCCCTTGAAGGTGAAGGACTTTAAGGTTTTTTTGAAGCATGAGGCTTCCTCAGAAAAGTTGCACTTTGTTCACAGTCCCTGTCAGGTTGCTACACAAAATCGGCTTGAGAGAGTAACTGGGCCCTAAGCAAGCACTAGTTTTGAGGCATAAACAGACATCTCTCACTTGCTGGACATAACATACTTTGAAAACTTATAATAATTTATGTTGTCTTTTTCTCCTCCATCTTCAAACAAAGTCACAGCATCATCCCTACTCCTCCATCATAAAAAAAACGAACATCAAGAAAAAGTAGAAGTTTGCTCAAAAAGACTTTGGGAAAAGGTGGCAGAGATCCTCTCCAGCCAGCACATTGGACAGTGAAGTTCATTGTCAATAAAAGTGGAATTAATTACATTTTCAGTCTTTGAGCAAATGATTTGTTTAGATGGGAACTGCACACAAAGTTGAGTGGTGCAGAGAAGTTCCTTCTCTAAAGAAGGAAGCCCTTTGCTTCTTATGCCTGGGGGAAATGGCACCAAACTAGTCACTGAAGTACGCAGGCAGACTCTTTTAGGCTGTAACATGACTCAGCCTGTAGACACCCCAGGCGCCTGACCAATAAATCATATCAATTTCTCAGACTACAGATGGGTACCTATTACACAGGAAGGGGGATCACCACAGACCTTAGGAGGTGTCTACAGTTTGCTGTGATGACTGTTTTCGTGTTCCCTACAGCAAGGTCAGTGAAGACCAGGCAGAAAATTACATTTGTCCATGCACCATATTGTCTGCCAAGAGCTGCCTGGAATAAACAAGGGCAGTTTTGGTGTACGACCACATTGCTCCTTCCTGTCTCCAGGCCACAGCTGTGTAAATAGTGTTCAACGCTGCATGATGAAGAAAGAAAGAAAAGGAGGAAGGTACCAGGCAGAATGAGTGAAAACTGGAATCCACAACCACTACTTTGGTTGCTACCACAAATTACTGTATCTCAAGTTCCAGTAACAAATGAAGCAAATCATGGAGAGTTTAAATCTGACCCCACAGCACAGGGCAGTGAGCTGTATGCACTCTACCGTGCTCTCGCACTAGAACGAACTTGGTCATACCATGTGCTTGAGGATGGAGAGAGATTGCAATCTGCATGTTAACCACGTTCATTTACAGCTGAACCTAACGCTTTCCTCTTCTACTGCAAAGCACCTAATTCCAAAGGAATTTTAAAACAGCAGTACACTAAGACGGAGCTGGGAGGCTTGATAGACTAAGTGCAGGAAAGTAAGGTGGTATGGCTAGAGTTGCTCAGGAAGTACTTGAACTGTTTGGTCATAATTTTTGCTGTACTGGTCTTCAAACTTCTGCCCAGCCTGTACTGCTGCTGCTACTGTGCCACTAGCAAAATCCTGACTCTTCCCTACAAATCTCACTGTCTGTGAGTAGTTTATTGGCTTTTGGTGCCCCAGGCAGACTCTTCCTCATGTTTCAGAGACATAGTGGAGAAGGAAGTTTGTCCATGTGGTGCGGTCTTAGAAAACAAACACTGCTTTCTAGATAAAAATGGCCTACGCATGAGAAACATGAAGGCAACTGCTTCGTATTTCCCTGGCTTTTAAAACACGTATTGTTCTACATTTCTGGTTTGTCTGTGGCTGACAGACGGCACCTGACCCGAGGTGGTGCAAACCCTAGGAAGGCAAAATAATGTGTTTATGCTGCTGTCAGTGTCATGAGTGAAGTGTAGACACACCCGAGATGTCTTCAGACCGGTTATCTTTCATACCGACAGCAGCCTAGCCACAGAAGCCTGGAGCTCAGCGAAGGTTGTAAAATCTACCCGGGAAGCCAATAAATATTTAGGATTTCGCCTGAATTGCAGTCATTGCTGCTGTATCTAGGCTGCTTTCAGCACTAGAAGTAGCTATCTACAATGCTGTCACAACACTGTGACAGCTATAAATATGCCCAAAGCAGTAGGAGAATATTTGCTGTAGTTGGTGTCTCAAATCTGCGGCAAAAAGTCACATTAGTAACTTCCCAGAAACACAAGGATTGCCATGATGAATGTACGTTAAAGTTCCCAATTCCCATCCTCTTTTACACACAACTGCTATCCAAGCAGGCTGGAGCCCTGGGCAATGTAGCTTTCCCCTTCGGATTATGGCAGGACACACAATTTCCACAGGTTGCTTTTCTACCACAGTAATGAAGTCATTCAAGAGTCATAAAGTCAAAGAGCTGTAAATCAGTCTCCTGGAAATATAACAGAGAACAGCCTAATAAATAATATTTTTTAAAGATGTTAGGAGAGTCTTTCCTGGCCTTTAGGTTTTTAATGTTTCTGGTATATGTAAGTATCACATCCTTAGGATTTTCTCTATATGCATACAAGCTTGCAACCTTGCAGAAAAGAACAAAACCAAACAAAAGCCCCTAAAAATAAAAGTCTAGGTGTTCTAGTGCTGTCTATAGGTGCCACAATTTTGCCAACAAATGAACATAAACGTGAGTATTGATAATACTCCAACTTCAGAACTCACACCTGGCTAATAGGCTATGCTCTGCACATGCCTTCTTCACAAGATACCTATGGCCTCATTTCTTACATACATCTAGTGCTAATAACAAACAGAAACTCAAGAATTCTAGGAAAATTAATTAATGTGTAGGATTAAACAGCAATATGCAGCTGTGTAAAAACCCCATTTCTTCCTCATAACCCTTTCTACTAAAAAAAAATATCTTCCTTTTCAATGCATCTTCTATAATTTTGTATTGAGATATTTTTATGACCTATCATGAAAAATATTTGTTCCTGTTACTTGAGAGAATGGTTGTTTAAATAAGAATTCGTAACAAAATAAAAACATTCAAAGGCTGTTTCTTTGACTAATTTGCTTTTTCCACTGACAAGAAGATATAAAATAAACAGAAACCAGTTCCAGAACGTGCATTTGTCTAATTTTAAAAATGGATTTCCCTTATTTTCAAACAAACAAAAAGCAAAACAGATCACATAATTATCCCCATAATTTGAGATGGAAGGTTAAACAAAGCTAAACTAAAAATAAAGAATAAGCACTCACACACTTTCCCCTTAAGTTGTATAAGCATGTTCATGTAAAACGTGTACAGGAGGGTTCATTCTGCCCTTGAAGTGTAAAGACAGCTCCCACAATCATTAGAAAATAGTCCTAAGAGCATAGGAAAATCAGAAGAAAACTGAGAGAGATCGACTTGTTACTTTTAAGTAACAGGAAAATGCACTAGAAGCCAAAGATTTCTGCCAGGTTAGCTCAAAACCAACTTGATTTCTTAAAGGAAAGTTTTCTAGTGAACAGTCTAAAGAGGGTAATTCTCAAATCTGTTTCATGGATCAAGATAAGAATGTGTGCTTTACATGCAGTCTTGGACATAAATAGCTTTAAAAGACCATGTGGCTTTGTACCAATGTCTGACTCAATCTCATTCGATACTAACACACACAAAAAATTTTCTTCGTTTTAATAACTGAATGCACCTCTGCCTTCCTGATGGTGAAGTTCAACAACCAGCTAAGCAAATCTAAAACCATGCTCTTGCTGAAGGGGGCAGGTGTCACTCCTCTCTCTCTCTCTCTCTCTCTCTCCCCTTTCCTTTCCCCTCACGTGCTGCTGGCCACATGGCTCTGAAGCAGCCCTTGCACCAGCCCTGGCACTCAGCAGGCCCCTTGCTGAGAAAAATCAACTTTTTTCATGGGCTAGTGAATTGAACTGACTCTCAGAAATGTCTGATGTAAGCTCATGCAAAGCAAGCTGTGGAAGAACATGGCCAGGTGCAGAGAAGAATGTGAAGGAGAGCAGAACCTCCCCTCCTCAGCAGAGATAAACTGTTAAATAGGCTCAGGTAATTCCCTGCTTAAGATGTTTTAATTCTTAAAGTCCAGGATGTATGCAAGGCATTGTCATGATCCTCCTAATTAAAAGTAGGTTCAGCTTTACTGGCTGTATTTGCATCATACCTGCTAAGACGGTTTGTGAACACTCTGTTATCAGACATACTCTTAACACAGAACTTTTGGCACCCTTACTATCCAAGCAGGCAGTTGAGTTCAGGTTATTCACACAGCCCATCTATTCTTTCCACTGATACCGTTCAGGTCCTCCCAGAAGCGATCCCAGAGCATCCTCAGGAAAGGACCCCAGATGACTGTGTGTCTGACATGACAGGAAAAGCAGACAGGGTAGCTGAAGAATGCACAGAGTTGCTAGAGTTTGGCTCTGGCAGGGTGGTTCTTCCAGGAGGGTGCCTGCAGCACTAGCTGCACCCTGGATTGCTCCTCCTGACCTATGAGAATACTAGCAAAATTCTGCCAGACACTGGGCTGCTGCTGCAGGCAAGGAGTCTTCACAAACAAGATGTTTTGCACTCTACAAAAGGAGCGTGGCTGCAAACAGCAGATGTGAATATAGGTGACTCCAGCTAACAACAGCTAGAAAGACCCAGCCTGTGATGTGAAAAAGCAGAATGACAGAGATTTAGTGAGATTTGCCTGGAACAACCTGTCAGACTCAGGACAAATATAGTGGCAAGCTAAGCAGACTGACCTGAAAAGATTTGTTTGGGCAATGCTGCAGGAGAGAACAGTTAGAGGGGACAAGCACTGCGGTTGAGCAGAAAGCTAGTTTTGAGGCGCTCAGGTAAGAAGGAAAAGATTCAGCTGCAGCTGATGTGAAGAATGAACTCACTTGTTCTGGAGGGACTCTGGACAATTCATATGAACAGTAAATTCACTGAAAAGCAGGCTTATTATGGGCAAAGCTCCAGTAGCACCATATTTTGAGTGAGCTAGAGTTTTTTTAAAGAGTAAAATCCTCTAGATGGTGTGATCGTTTTCCTGCCCTTTGATCTTGAGCCCTTTTATCAATAAACTGCTTGCCAGATTAACAAAAAACGAAAAATGAATTTATACAGAACTGCTCCAATTCTATCTCCAAAATCCAGAATCTTGCTGTTTATACAAACTTTAATGATCCTCTAGTCCCTTTCAAATTCCCCATAATTATCCTTCAGTATCAAACGTTTCATGTGGCAGCATTACTTCAGCTTTGAGTGAATGTTACTCAGGGCAGGATGAGCGGTGCCAAAGGTACAGACCAAGGCTATCATCTGGCATGCTTATGTGGCCAGCATGGCACATCCGCAAATTGAAAAATTTAAACTTTCATTAGAAACATAAAAAAGGTTCTCAGCTCTCATGGTTGTAAAGAAAACATTCCAATGGTGGAAGAGTTTAACTGATGCAGTGTGGTATTCCTGAATCCACCGACAGCCTGAAACATGACTCAAGTTTGAACTTCCCACCTACTTTGAGGACCTTAACACTATACTTAATGCAACACTAAAGACAATGTTAACTCTTTAATTTCTTGTTTTAACAATAGGATGGGACTTTGAATGAAGTTGGAGCTTAAAGAATTCAGAGTTCCTGAAGTGTAAGAACAGCAAACAATAAGAAAGAAGCAGCAGACACAGTATTTCCAGAAGGAGAAAAAGAAGATAGAAGATGACATGCAAAAGAGCCTGGTTTAAATTTTCCAGTACATTATTGACTACAGCAAACAAATAGTGGCTTAAACTTCATTTACTACATGGACGCCCAGTTTTCTCCACACAGCTTTCTTTAACGTTTGCAAACATAATTCTGTGCATATTCTGAAGCACATACAATCCTAAAGATACACTCAGCTCATTGAGCATGATCCAAAAGGATATTTAGCCTTCTCCAAAGGACACAGGCCTGAGGCAAACAAAGAGGCTAGTTTTGTGGACTACAGTATGAAAATGTATGAATTCCCCTCATGTTTCAGAGGCATTAAAAACCCAAGAAAGAAATGTTAAGAATGCCCTAACATTTGAAGTTAAGTGTGATTATATATAAATATTCCTGGGTAGCTGTAAGACTGTACAACAGCAGAGATGACTACTGGTAATCCTCAGTCTGTAGGTAGCTACAAGGGAAATGGCATCAGATAATAAGAGGCACTTTAATCTACCAAATGCAGGCAGAGCAAAACCAAACCAAAACAACACAACACAAGACTGGCTTCTAAGACAGATAAACTAGAAAACTAGAAATAAGGTACAATTTCAGAGTGACAGTAATTTGTAACTGAAATGCCATGATATTTGACATTCTTTGCACGTGTCAACTATGAAACTATTTTTCCCTTTCACTGTAATGTCATTAAAGATGTAACTAACACATCTTCCAAGCAATAGGTGAGCTTCTGTATTGTTCAACAGTTGATTTTTTTCTTGCTTTGAGTTTTCAGTCACTCATTGAGAAAATAATCAATCCAATGCCAGATCTAATTGGTCTTGTAAACAATAAGGAGCAAATATTCCTGTTGGAGTTCTGGCCATCTGGGGGGCAGACTGCTCAACCACTTGAAACAGGGCCCACAGCAATCTTAATAGTGAAGAACAGGAATGCCGGCAACACTTCACTGGAGGGGACCATCAACATTTCCCCAAGCTCTCAAACAGTGCAGTAATCTTTAGACAAGATGTGGATCAGCCTCTATTCAAGAAAACAAGTTGTCATTAAGTTTAAGATCTTCAAAACAACTAAAGAATTCATAGCTACACATCACGAGATGGGCAGAGTGAATGGGCAGGTGGTACGCAGCTGCATCTCATGCAATACAGGACCTTACACACAACCCCTCCTCCCTCAGATATGTACTAGGTCTAGTGACAATAATGGGACTATGGCCAGGGAGAGGCACACAGTCTTCAGTTACTGTTTGGTATTTCCTTTCTGCTTTGGGAGCCCCAAGAAATACAGTCAGCTGACAGACAGCTCATCTGTGTCACGCACACAGGGTCAGGGAGCAGAAGAAAGGTATAATGTTGGCCTAAAAGGAAAAGGAGGTAGAGGTTAAGGAGGACATACATTGAACAATGGAAATGATGCAGATTACTGTGGAAATCTCACATCAAAGATCTCCTTGACTTCCAGTTTCTTTCTAGCTCGACCTTTCCAGAAAACACCAGCGAAAGGTTTCAGTGAACCAGTTCCAATAGAATCAGGTATTTTCAAATACTTCGAATGTCCCAAGCGTCTCAGACTTCAGCGTGGCATGCAGAAGTGTGAAGCGCAACGGTCAACAATTTTCTCAGAACAAGCAGAAATGTTTTAGATTTTCCTGTTTTAACAACTGGTTTGGAAAAGGCTTTCAAGGAACCGTACAGTTGATACAAACACTTCATGGAAGACAGACAAAACATTTAAGCATAATTTAGATGACCATCAAGGATAGCTTTGTGTGTCGCCCCCTCCTCCTGCTCCGCATCAACCCTTAAAATCATCCACTGCAAAGTTTTGAACAGTTAACTGCACCTTCACCAACAGCTGTTATCACAGCAGGCACTCTGATAATGCTTCTCTGAAATGTGTCCATCATGCGCCCAACCATGAAAGAGACAAGTTCAGGCTTGTGAAGAATCGAGAATTCCACATGCCACCAAGAGTGACACCAGTATGCAATTACGCAAAGCAGACAACTCACAGTGGTTGAAACTTAGAAGCTGGTTGTGATCCACAAAGCACTGAACGATCTGGCACATCTTCCTCTGTGCACTTGTGTTCACCTGGAACCATTTGACTACCTGAACATGACTCTTCCAAGAACTGAAAGCCATTCATAGTCCTGGCCATTCTTTGACTTTACTGCACAGAATATTTATATATAGGTATATATAAAGACTATGCAGTATAATCCCGAGCACCCAGACTGTTGGCTGGTTTTCTCTGATTTTCTTTCACAAATTATAATGCTGAGAAAAACAGTGTGAAAGAACCTTGTTTTTAGGAGCCTCAGAATCAACAGTTAAAGCTTCTATTCATAAAAATAAGTATTGCAGCATCTGGACCTATGCTTGGGCAGTGTTGTTCAGCCAAGTAAAATGTTCTCAAACACACCGATACTGAGTCTCTTTTATGAGTGTAAAAACTTAAGAAGAAAATGAACCTCAAACCAAACAAATCAATAAGATAACAGGCTGGAGGAAGGTAATCTGGTTAATGACAAGACTGAAGAAGTCATCATTAGCTACTTAGAAGGAAATGCAGTGGAGCATGTAAGCTCCACAGAGAATGTTTGGAGCCCATTACAATATCAATGAGCTAGATTAATGATTATAAATGACCACCACTACAGAACTGGTCTGAATGCAGAACAGAATGAATGCACTAAGAGAAACCTGAAACAACAAGGCATCCAACTACCCCTTTTAAGGGTATGCTTTTGGCTAAGGTTCTGTAACGTCCCTTGATTTTAACTCTTACAATACTCTAGTGAGCTGTGTGTCCTCAATAATAATAATAATTTTTATTTAAGAATTGAGGAGAGAAGAAAATAAGTTAGTTTTCTCCATTTCACATGGAGAAATGCATGCTTAGTAAGAATTTAAGACAGACATTGCTTTCTACAAAATGAAACAAAGCTTTTTTTTTTTTTTTTACGTTTTTTAAGCTTCAGCCCAGCAAGTTCTAAACTCTTCAGATGTCTATTAAACCTGAATGTGCCTCAGGAACAACATGTATCTTTGTCAAGGTTTAACCTAAATGCCACCTATTTTGCAGCTAAATACACTTCCAAGGACCATCTACCATGAACCACAAGTTAAGAATATTTTGCTGGAGGAAAGTTCAGGCAAATGCCCTAAATCCTTCAGCATTATGCCCTAATGCTGATGGTATGCATATATTATGGTAATCAGGGAAGTGTAAGAAACTAGACAAAAGAGCAACTCTTGTAACGGACAGAAAAACGACACTTTCTTGTTGCTGCACAGGGCTTTCTAGAGGAGAAAGAAAGGCCATCTACTGGAGGACAAACATAGAGATGAATCCATACTGTAATCCTGGTTTGTAGAAACTGAAAATAGAGTTCAGTTGTTTAATCTTTTTCAGCCTCATAATGAGGTCAGGCTCTTCAGGATCTTTGTAAGGATCTTTATGGCAGGAGCAATAAAAAGCAACATCACTTAACTGATTAGTGGTGGGATGACAGCAGCATACTGAGCAAATGATTTTGACCAGATATGACATGCAAAGGATTTCTCCTAAGGGAATCAGAGTCAGTATTATGTGGAAAAGCCTGGATGGATTTCTGCTGTAATGTGGACTCCTGAGAAGACAATGCAAAGAAGAAACAAAATACAACCTCTAAAAGATGGAGGACTGTCCTTACTTGGAATAACAGATTGCAGGAGTCTTAAAACCCCAAATACAGTTACTGCTGACTGACTCATTTAATGACAACATTGAGATGGGCCATCCACAGCGAGCAACACTCTATTAACCTTGACTAGCAGCTGGGGCCTCAGCTACATTGTTCTAACACAACTGTACTCTTTGTGGTTTCACTTAAATTTTTTTGTCTCCTATGCAACAATATCCTGACTGTTCAGCAAAAAACCCATCATGGAAATGCAAGTGTGATAAACCCTCAGAGTGGGAGTCAAGATGAAAGCTGCTCTTTAAGCATCTCCAGCCACTGAAGACTTAGAAAACACATGTTCTTTTTATTTGCTGCAACATTTGCCCTTCTTTTCCCATTCGATGTTGAAACTCATGGAGCAAGTCTGAAAATCAGATGGTGCAAATCATACAGCAATATAGCTTTAAGTAGTACTTAAATGTAATGTATTTCAGCATATGTTCTTGACTTGAAGGAAACGTGCTGATCTTTCAAAGCAGAGCTTAAAAGCTGAGGTCCTATTTGCTCCATGCAATTATAACCATTTCTTAATGCTGCCCTGTTGGGAAAAAAATTGCTTCCTGGTGTTTCTGGCAAGAGAACTGTACCTAAACTCACTACATTCAGATGTAGCTGCATTTTAATAGTATTCTGTGTGAAGTGGATGGTAAAAAAAGGCATGCTATATAAACGTATTAATTCATATTCCTCTCACTTTCATGCCACGTTTAAAGGAAACATCCATTCTTCCAGTTGCCTTTCACATGAGTTATCTCCTGTCTGGATCGGTTTCAGGCTTTGCCATTCCAGGTCCCCACCTACATGCACTACTGGGGGCTCTGAAACTAGTAGCGCTAGCTCTTAAGAGATTCAAGATTAAATAAAATTACTAACATATAGAGGATCCCAAAGGAAAGCAGAAAATATCCCACCTCCAAAAAAAAAGCTCAGAGATGTTCAGCGGACAAATACAAATTACAAGAAACAGCTCCTCAGTTATTAGAGAAACATAGAAGTGACTCTGGACTCGAGAACCTGGGTCCATGTACCAAAACAAGACTTTACTTTCCAGCTCCTGGAACCAGAAACTCTGACAGGAAGAATAGGGGCTGGTGGGCAACAAACAATGCTGGAGTTCAAGGTTTCTAAATTATCTCCACTAAATGGGATATGTTTGGAAAGTCACTTTACATGACATGTTTATCAAGGGAAAAAACAAATCTTCTCACTATTTACTTTTGCTCTTTCCTTTTAGGAGGATGTTTTCTGGGGTTTGGTAAAGAACAAACAGACGAGTGCTGCAAAGGGAAATAGACTGAGAGCCTTTATGTGTACATCTCATTTTCACTTGCAGCTTTGTATACACAGCTGTGACCAGAACAGACTTTTGCTGAATGAAGGACATGCAGTTCTGCACCCACTGCCACAACACAAGCAGGATCATCATTAATGCTTTGCAGTCAGTGTTTGAAGTAACAAATCAGTGAATTATTTGGGAATTTAATGAGCTTTTCTTCTGAGTTCCTTTTCTTTTTGAACTGCTGTCTGTATCACTCTAAAGTCTTTCCATGAATATCGTGTAGATTTGAAAGCTTTCCAGTGCTAGACAGATTTGATTCTAATTTCAATGTCTGAGTAAAAATGTTAACTATTCTAGATGTTAAAAGAAAGCAATGAAAATACTTTCTATTATACCTATTAGGAAACAAAAAGAAAACTATACAACTACTAGAAGTCTCTGGCACCGCAGGAATATGTGGAGACGCGGGAGTGGAGTTTGTGGCTGCAATAATGTGCCTTCAGATGCTAAATAGGAAGAGGGACAGAAGAGTTTTGACTACATAAAATTTATGCTCTGTAAAACAAGTATAACTTATCATTCATCTTTCCAGTATTTTAATTTTTGTAAGTGTGAATACTGCTGGTCAGCAACAGAAACCAGATTAGTATTTAGTGATAATGATATATCAGCAAATAGCCAAATCTGACTTAAAAATATCCAAAAGCCCTAAGGACAAAAATAATTGAATGAAGAGGTAAAATTAAAGCAAGTGAAATAGCATCTAGAATTATTAAGTAGAAAGATAAAAAATATTTATGATTTTCTCAAAAAAGTGACAATGTTCAGCTGAGTCAGAGATCAAACAGCATTAGCTGTGCATAGGAAGTCTGGGATTAAGTCACAATTCCTCCTTTGCTTAATTATTCATGTTTGAGGCACTTTATAACAGGTTGAAAGTTGATATGTAAGATTATAAATAGACATCAGTAATCCTTCCATGAACTTGGCTCCAAGCGTTAATGGGAATAGAAAACATGGCATGAATTATCAATGTAGAGAATTGAATAGTTATAAAAAGACCAAAGATGATACTATCCCTGAAAATCTGAGACAGTAGTTACAAGACACTAGTACATTTGGATTTTTCAGGCAGAAAAGATACCACCACAAACAACAACAACCACCACCCTAAAAACTCGAAACACCAGCACTCTGATTTCCCCAAAGAGGTTAAGATCCCTTGGAGAAAGGGGATGGTTACTTGCCAGGAAAAACCCAGAGATCTGTGATACAAAGGCAAACTAACAGAGAGAAGTGAAAAATGGAAGTGGCTGGAGGAACTCTGCCTGACCCTCAGGCTGCAGATGACAGTACACCTTATAAACAAGCCAACATAAAAGGTTTTCTTTAAACACTTTTCTCTCTCTAGGGAATGACTTGGAGAACTGGTACCTCAGAGAGAATGGAAGTGCAGGAACTAAGTTTCAGTCAGCCAAACAAGAGCTTCTAATTCGGGCAAAGGGACTACAAAATGAGGAACCCAGCATGCAATGAGAAAAATCATAATTATTCCATCCTGCATCAGGCCTGAGTCTGAAGAAGAGTCATACCTCCTATTACGCAAGGAAAGTTCAGCAGTTTGGCCAGTCCAGTAACTGCTTAATTCCCACTGTGCACCTAGCGATGCTGGTGTGTGGCACACAACAGAGGTCTTCCCATTTCTTCAGATGATGAATTGCAGTGCTGAATGTACAATTTGCCTTTCTTGCCTTGAAGTTAGCTAGAGCTGAAGCAGAACCTGTATGGCAAAGCAACTGCTTTCCTCTTATTTACATAAGACAGGCACAATCTCATTCTCTTACATTACGTCCCCCAGACACTCCACTTTTAGAGCAGAAGGCTTTGGGTCAAGAGAAAGTCTTCTGTCACAGAATGTCAAGGGAATTACAGTATCTAATGTAATCAGAGACCCAGAGATAAACTATTGCCCATTCTGTAAAGAACATCTATGGGCCAGAGTCATGCATTTAGTCAGCTACCCAACACCAGCTAGATCCTTCAGTTATAGGTCTAATCTCAAAATAAGGTTGAATATTTTCCTCAATAATTTGACTGGGTAGATTATTGCTGAAAGCCTAATTGTGCATTATTGCTAACTGAACAGATGAGAAACAAATGAACAGAATCCCCAATGAACAGATCTGAGAGCACTGCGAAGCAGACAGTCACTAGTGTTCTAAACAAAACCTCTCTTTATTACACTGGTTACTATCTATTTTTAATTTTTAAAATATAAGGACATATGTGTTTCTATTTCTAGGGTTTTCTTTGTCTGTTCCAAGACAGATCATCCTGTGAAATTGGAGCCCAACATCAGCTGTACAGAAGGAAGGTCTTTAAGTGATAATACATGATACCGCATTTAACAGTGTTCCTGTGCCAGTATGCATAATGAGTCAGGGATGAAAAGCAATCGTTTTTCTTCATGTACAGCTCAGTGAGGACAGTTCCAAGCCTGCCACACAAAACTTCTTTAATAATGCAATCCAGTGCCTTTGATTTGAAGAACACGCAAAAGAATAAACAACCTATTAATCTAAATTTTCTCATTTGCCTGAAAGTACAAAGCGGCAACGAACAAACCTCTTGGCTACACTAAGTGTACTGAAATGCAAAACTGCTTCTTTTCTCACCCTACAGTTACTCAGGAAAAAGGAGGGGGGAGAAGAAGGAAGGGAGAAAACAGGCAAGGGAAGCAGAAATGAATTTAATATAAATTGCTCAGTCAAAACATAGGGCACAATGAATTCTGAAGGAGGCTTTCAAGTATTGCCACACGAAGGCATTTTAATACAAGTGGATGTGCTCAGAAGATGAATGCAAGAGATAGCATTACTTAGTAAAGAGCAAGAATCCCCAGGCTAACCAGCTCTCAATTGAGCTGGTACTGTCAAGACGAAGGAGCCACTGGTAGCAGCTTGATTAATGTTTTCAGTGGTTTTGTTTGTTTTGGGAAGCTTCAATACAAAATACAGGTGAACACGTTGATTAATGTTAGTCTCCTGACTGTCTGCAGTGGTGCGCTTTGCTCTGTTATTCTAATGTACTTGCAGTCAGCAGAGGTGCTTTCATTATCCATCCACAAATTTTAACATCTGAAACAGAATTATTCTAGAAGCACTGTCAGTCTGACTCAGACATGCAAGTGTGGTTAGAGGATATGTTTAGGCATTTGGCTAAACAGTTTTGGCAAACGTTCTTGGTTCCCCTACAGCCTTTTTCACAGCTTGAGAAGGGCAGAGAGAGATTAAAGTTGCTTGTCAAAGCAGCTTCACTACATCTATGGTTTGGGTAAAACATGCATAGTTTCAGTCAAACTCTTGTCTATATGTATAGCGAATTACAATGTACACCAGAAAGTCAGGGAAAAAGAAAAAAAGCTACTTCATTGCCTGTAACCTAAACAGGCTTTTGGGAAAAGTGGAAAAAACATTCTGACAACTTTGGGATGAGCAAAACCACCATAAACTGAGAAAAAGGTAGGACCTACACCACAGAGGAACTATTCTCTGAGTTAAACATCCGTAATACTTTTCGTATGGAAAGTTCAGGAAGAGGCTTGAAATACCTGCAACCAGGGTATTTTCAGTAAAATGTTATTTGAGCCAATGCACTAGTCATCTTTCTGCTTTGGCTCCCACTCCTCAGCACGCAGTTAAAGCCAGACAAGACAAATTTAGCAAGCTGTTGATAGCTTATGCTACAGCTGTAAACAAGAGATCTGAAGTTATATATAAATTGTCTTCTGAGAAAGAGAAGTTTTATGGCGCTAAGAGCAAGTTTGGCCTGCTAGGCCCTTTACATCACCACCAAGCAAAGTTGTAATACAAACATAGATTTCATATTGAGTCATCTACTGAAAAGGGCAGTCCTATTCCCCTCCCTACCTTTCATTCCCATCTTCTCCATTATGTCAGCACAGCTGCCTGCACAGCTGCATTGTAAACAGGGAAAGAAACTGATTAAATTGAAAAGTAACTTACTTCTTCCAGGTTATTTTTTGTTTGGATCAGCTCTGTGCTATCTTCACTACACAGCCAACTGCACCTCTACAAAGAAGGGAAGAAAATTAGGAGCAGAGAGAAGGCCAAGGACTACTCCTTCCCTCACCAGTGCCAACCTAAAAGTGCTTATCTAGCCACAGGCTCAGTTGTCTTCCTTGGTAAGAACAAGTTTCCTTGCAAGCCACCTTGTAGAACAGCCGGCCACAGGACTCCAAGTAAAAGTCCCTTCTTCATTCTCCAATGTCTGCAAGCAATGCATCACCCTCCTCAGAATGCAATTCATGAATTGTCCCTACCTCTGCAGCAAACAGGACAGTGTCAGGCAATATTTTACAAATGATAGTACCTGTGATTAGAAAAGGCAAGTGAAATTCAAAATATTCCTGGTTAAAAAAAGAACAAAGTCAAGACTAGTGAAAAAGCCGGAAATTAATATCTTGGAGAGTTAGTTTAACTATCTCCCTGCATCGTGCAATTCTAAATCATTAAGGAAATAGCTTATGGTTATTACAGCTAGAGAATTAAGGGGATAAATCATTCTGAATTTGTCTACTGAAGAATCTCTTACAAGAGTAAAATCTTGAACTAAAGTTAGTGAACAAGTGCCAGGTGCCTCCAATTACATCCTCCAGTAGCCACCATCTGAAGAAATTTAGGGTCACCTTAATTAAGGACAAATGATTCTTTAACCAGTCACTTTAGTACTCAGCAATGGTGTATGAGCCTCTGTTCTGTAGCATTCAGAGGCTGCATTTTAAATGGTTTTATTAAACAAGATAGGAACATCCCTTGCTCTGGGCAAAAAAGTCATTAGATGCAGCTAGTTCCACCCTCTCTTATGCATTTGTATTTGACTTGGAAAGGTGCGTCTCCTTCAAAAGTGCCATGTCTGCCTTAAGGTTTTCCAGCCAAGTCAATTTTCTTTCTTCATAATGGGAGCACCTACCCTTTTGAAGGTTTGTTGGGTTTTTGTTTGGTTTAGGTTTGTTGATTTTTTGTTTTGTTTTTTGTTTTGTTTTTAAGAGTTAGTCATGATTATCAGGAAGTTGAAAGTGTAATAATTAATTTTAAAATTACCAGATTAGACTTCTCTGCAGAGAGCAGGCTATTAATAGCTGAAGAGTTCAAAATTCTGAAAATCCACCCACCCTTGCACTGACATGTCAACGTAAGGCGTACTTTGCCTTTGCTGCCAGTTTCTAGTGTTATTTGCAAGATTTACTATTCAACTTTATGAACAGCAAATAACATTACAACAAACCACTCTAACTTGAGTAAAATAAAGGACCTGCTTCTGGATCTTCACAGTTTAAAAATCCATTTTTCCATTCAATAGAATAAGGACGAGCAGGATTATCCTTTATAGATAATAAGCCTTTTCAAGACTTTACAGCATTGCCTAAATGCTGAAATTTTCATCTGATGTTACAATTTCCTGTTTCAAACTGAAATTTCCCCTGTTTCCACCTTCAGATGTTTTGGAAGTCATACAAAGAATATAACAAGGCTTTGTCCAAGCTGTTACCTAATTTCATGCACAGCTTATAAAATGAACAAAGAAGAACTACCTACTACGGAATTTGTTCAACACATGGAATAGGAAGACAGTTAGCATTAATCAATTATTTCAGTAGTGTAAGACCTTGTTTATCTCAAAAAAAAGCCAAGCAAAAGCCATTTAAAAACATGACAGTCATACAGCAATATATTTGAATGGCTGAGCATTGTAAATGTCATAAAATGCTAAAATTAGGAATGTGCAGAAAACTTTATCTAACTCAAGTCTGTATAAATTCTATCATAATTTCCTCCATTATGCAAATACTGTTCTTCAGCATTATACTATTATAGCATTTTTCCTAGTTTCTTCGTAACGTCCATCATTCTTTCATACTTCATACAAACATCATTGTCACAGTGGTGCCAAACATCTTTATTGACAGATTTTTGTATTACACTTGATTTGAATGCAATGTCACATATTTTCTTTTCCAAAAGGCACACAGCCTACCCAAAATGAAATTCCAGTAATAGGAGAGATTAAGTTCTCTGCCAAACACTGACAACATTTTAACTACCTTTCTGATATATTTCAACTGGAAGATTCAAATAAAACTCATCTAGTATTAGCACGGATATCTTTCATAGGCTCCTAAGCAGGACAAAAATAAATAATACAATGTAAAACAAAAGTCTGCTGATGGCAGTGATTAATAGTGAGAAGCCAGGAATTTGCAGAAAACTGGAAAGAGAAACAGAATGAAATGGGTTTAAAAAAATCAGGGGACAAAACCACAAAGATAATGATATGCATATCAGGAGAAAACTGTGCTAATGATAGTCCTCTTGACATTTCGCTCCATGAGGGGAAAAATAGTGTTCAAAGAAGCATGTGCTGTATTTAGTACGGATGATCCTTCTTTTTTTCTGCATAATCCAAAACATTTTTCATTTCAGTGATAATTTGGGTAGATGTCAGTAGTGGAGTGGCACTTAACATATTAAAGAATTAGAAGCAGATGTTCATAATTTCTGTCAGAATTTTGAAGAGGGTTGGCTGACAAGTTTTCAGGACTGCTGAGGACTGATTTTCAAAGTCTGAAACACCTGGGAAATTATATAGGACTCGAAAAAGCCTGAAGTCGCATTGGCACTTAAAAATTATAAGATTGGGGCTTTCTCTGACTGAAGTGGCTACCCAACAAGAGCACGTAGTATACCAGTGAGTGCGAATATGGGGTCGAAATAAGACCTAAAGCACTGCCATCAGTTGAGATAACCTAGGCATCTGTACCACGGCCAGCTTGACAGTACTCCCAAACAAAATACTCAATCAAGAAATATTGGACTTCATCGGTTAATTAGTAAAAGCTTTCAAACATGAAAAAAATTTCCTGGTGAGTTAAGTAATCTTTTCAAATGGGAACACAAGTCTACATGTAAAAAAGCATCAAATAACAGGCTTTGAGAGATACTGCACTTTACACTGAACTGTGTGGTGATTAAAACATTTGAACTATTCAAAACAACCACCAAATACCAACAGGAAAACTGTTATGTCTCAAAATGAGGATGAGGAATCACTACTTAGAAGGTGTATTTCTCCTGTGATCCCCAAGAATACCCCCTTAGTTCTACATCCTGAAGGAATTTTTCAGTTAAAGGCCTAGAAAAGAGCAAGAATTAATGATAACATTTGTGAGTCATATAGAATCTGACAAAACACTGAAAATTTAAAAGGAATGAGTAGTAACACAGAAAAACCTCACTGACATCATTGTCTCACACCTAGCTTAGAGTATCCTCATATATGAAATGCTATATCTAGAAACAAAGAATGCAGAGGGCTCCACCTGGGTAAACAGCTTCTATGAAGACAAGTGGAGAGGAAGGTGACCACAAATGCTCAGAATAAAGTAATCAGGAGAATAATGTGGTCCTCCGATGCGTAAACACAACAATGTCAGGTAGAGACGCTGAGTTACCAGTGTTTGACCAACATGAAGTACCCACAACTCAGGAATGATGGTGAGAATTGAAAAGGAGTCAGAAGCACTGCAAGAATGATCATCTGCTTACAAAACATGCCTCTCAGAGAGAGGCTCAAGATGATAATTTACTTGGCTTATTGAAAAGATTTTTGAGAAATTGACCGCAGCACATGATTCAAATACTTAGAAAAATAAAATTTCCATAAACTTTTACAAAATACTTTTTAAGGTGAAGATAATCACATTGTTAAAGACTGCCACAAGCTGAGATTGTAGTAGCATGCTTTGGATTCTGATGATCCTAATGATACTTTTCAGTTGAAAAGCCCCCAATAATACTTTTCAGTTCAAAATCAAGTCTTGGTAAATTCTGACCCCCGACAAAACAAAATTATCAAATAAATAACCTTCTTCCTCTGTCAGGACAGTTTCCTCCTCATCTGCCCTTCTGGAAGATATGCAAATTATTTTTCAGTCGGACAAAAGTGTTTTGGCTCAATACTGGTGTTACTAAGTGAAGTTTAATGATGTGCTATACAGGTCAGACTACATGGCCTAATGGTACTTTCTGGCTATAAACTTGATGACTGTACTACTCTCTAAAGGACGTTTTAAACCAAAGTATTGGTATATTACATTATATTATCTAATTAGACTGGGCCAAGTGTCAACCCAAAGCAATATGACCTGTACTTTAGGGCCAGGTTTGTCAACACTGGGATTTTTGCACTTATAACCTGCCTGGCGGTTTGCGTTCGGCCATGGTTGCAGAGTACCACACTCTGCATCCCACCTCTCGTGCGACCTCGCACTGGTGCATTTCAATGTGCCACGCCGGCAGAAAACTAACTCAACCAGCAGAAGTACTGAATCATTTTCTGTCAGTTTAGCGTGCTGAGACAGATCAGCATGAGATCAGACAAGTGCTGGAGCTGCCATAAGAAGGATGTGAGAAGGCAGTATCTTCCTAGCCAGCAATTAGATCACTTTATGCTGAGATGGAACTGCAGCTTTAATTAAGGCATTAGTAAGTCTCAGATGCTTTCAGAGAAGACAACAGCTTCCGTTTCCAATTTACCACAAGAAACTGTGTCAGTAGAATATTCTTCTCTTAAATACTGAGCAGAGGCTTTTTCCACTGAAAAGTAGGATAAACCAACTATGAATGTTTCATAGCCATGTGAGGCACTGTAGTCAGGTTTTAAAGCCATTTAAAAACTGTGCAGAAAGACAAATTATGTGGCTTTCAAGGTAATGAAAGTAGAATGTCCAAAAGAACAGGTTTCAACTTGCAGTATTCTATCTTGCCCTGGGCAACCCATTCACACTGTGTGATGGACCATACACTCTTGTATATTCCCTTTATTTATATTAAAGATACGACGTGGGAATCATAAAATGATTACAGGTGACAGTGCTTAACTGAATATTGGACAAGTCCACAGGACACATACATGTACTTTCTTGGTTCTCTTTCACCTGTTAAGATCAACTCAAAAACCCAGGGACACTAGAAGTAATGCTAAGATAAAGGTAGTATCAGTTGTTCTAGTTACAATAAGGCTTCTGGGATAAAGCGGCAAGCATTTCACTAAGTGCAAAGATCAGCTTTTTTCTAAACAACAATGGTGTTTCTACCTTATTCAGCCAGCTGCATGTCCTTGTATACATTACTAGAATTAATACTACACAGAACTCCACATAATATGTTGTTTATTTACAACCACTCTTCTCACATGCTAATGAGCAACACCAGCTCTTCAGAGGGAGAATTTGCTTTTCTTGCCAATGCACCCTTGGCAGACTCTGTCCCTGAAATAGAAGATTTCAGGGAGAGACTGAAGCCAACAAGAGGGAATGCAAGGGAGGATAGTACGATACGAGAAGAATGCCTGCAATTTTGCAGGGAGAAGACCCAGCTGCCAATTATTCAGATGTTTCAGCTCACACACAGACACTAAGCTGTTCCATCTACAAAAGGTATACACGTAGATACTCAACTGCCAGCAAATGCCGGGGAACAGGTGCTCCCCTGTGCTCTAACCTGCTTACATAGTTAAAATTGAAGATGCCTGTATTAAAAAATAATGCAATATATCATGCTTCCTCCTACTCCCCAAAACAAGGAAAATCTCTCTACTGCACCACCTTCATCTCCATGCTAGCAAAGCCTACACAGGTAATGTAGTTACCAGGCAGCTTCTTCAAACTGACTTGTGACTGAGGTAAAACACGCTGGGGTTGGGACTTTGCTTCTCAACAACCAAAAGCTTGAAATCCTTCAGAATTTTGAAACTTTTTCAAAACCAATGAAGTTGTTTGCCTTCCTTTTGTGGTCTTCCAAGCTCCTATCAATCCATAATGGTGCTCTAGACCCTCTCCAAATCACTTGACACTACTTGGAAGTGAGGGGATTGCATGCTGTAGTTTTATCAGAATCCATCTGTTTAGTGCATCCAAAGCATGCAGTAAAGTGCATACGCAGTTAAAAAGCAACTTAACTATCCTGATGTTTTAGTGGTCCCTAGATTTCTTTTGGCATTCAGACATGGAAATTGCATGCTGAAACTGTAAAAGAAGAGAACTAAAGCACTTCTTATAGACGTAACTTCCAGACCAGGCTAAAACTGCAGAACACACTCTCTCTCCTCTACACTAGCATGACTGGAAAAAAAAATAAAATACTTACACACACAGAAATGGGAAAACAAACTCTGCAACAAATTTCAAAGCTGCTGAGCATTTAAGATGTTAACTGTCGTGGAATATGTGGCACTTCAGTTAAAGTCCAAACTGAAGTTCGCAACAAACTGATTTCCAACTCATCCCATTCATCCAGTTGAGTCTGATCCACTGCAAGATGCAAGAGAAGTATGTGTATGCACTGTTCATCTTCTGGTGGTTTTAGGAGAGAGAAGGAGGGGGTGGGAAATCTGTTCATATTGGTAGCCTACCCAAAATCCAGCTTGTGAAGCAGCGCATAAGGATTTACCCCTCTCCCCTAATTTATTAATTTTCATTTTGGCATTACAAATTAGTCAATAACATTTACTGCCACTTATGACCAAGCTTCCTCACATTCTGGTATACTCATCTTTAAATGAGCAAGCTAATTATATTTTAGACATCTATCAAAAGCTATTTAACCTAGTCAGGTAAGCAGAGGGAGATGTAAACCAGAATTAGTTTTATTTTATAACTATCATGGCAAGGAGAGGTAGAGTATGTTGGTTAAAATAACTGAATGATATTTTTAAAATTATATATTAGAATCACATTTGTATTTTTCTGCCTGCTTTTATATTAAGATACCCTGGCATCAGGACTAGAGATAGGTACAAAATTCCATACAAATACATTTTTTTGTTTAAAAGAAAATTAGTCAATAATTGCAACCAATCATGCTTACAGTTCTATGCTTACAGTTCTAGTAAGAATGAGCTGAAACACACCCAGCATTCAGTAGAACAGAAGTGTGCATATTTGATCAGATAGATTTCAATTCATACACTGAAGGTGGAATACCGGTATTTATTTCTTTGGTAGTAAACTTGACAACTTCTTACCCCCACCTGATCCCATCACAGTTCACTGCTCTTTCAGTTTGCCAAATCAATTGTATGAGGGGTTGTGTTATAAATCTGATTACTGAAGTGATCCAAGTTGGAAATAATCTCCAAAAAAAAATTAGTAAAGTAGTGAAAGGAAAGGAGAACACTGTACTGAGTATATCTGGATAATCCCTCAGTTAGCAAAGGGAAAATAAATACTTGTGCAGAAAAATCAGCAGCCTACATGCTGCTCTAGTTGCATTCAAGTCCCAAGAAATTCTGCATTGCATTTCCAATACAGCAGACGGGAGCCAGTCTCAGAGGCTGTTTAAGGTATTTTCTGTGAGTTGATTTCACTTACAATTATTTCTTAGTGTTGTTGCTTTTACTTATTTGGTTTTGTTTCTCCTCAAAATCGTCACAGGCGGCAACTAGAATGCTAATTGATCTTTAAGACTCAAGGATAATAATATCTAATACATCCAAGTTTACTTTGAAACCATTTCAAGTTCAAAATTATCCGAACAACGTTCCTGAAAAGCAGAAAAGTCACTCCTGGATACCTCCATAACTTAGAAATTCAGTATTGTGAAGAAAATTTTCTTGATACTTTAAATCATCTCTTCTGCAGAGATACAAGCTATTTCATCCTGAATTTATTTATTTTTGCTTGTATTTCCTCAAAAAGCTACTATAGTCTGAAAACAAGATTTTAGAATACCTTCTGGCTATAACTTGAACAATGATGTTCCACACAGACTATGTTGTAAGGAATAGGTTGGATACACAGTTAAATCCCTGATGAAACAGGCTCCTCTACAAGTAATTAGTATGACACTCTGGTTTCAAATTGACCATTGCTGTGTAACTTTGGGAGTTATGTAAATTCCTTTTGCTATGTTGCCTGCAAATGGTATCACAAGTCAAATAATTTTCTAAGGGAAGTCAACGCAGTAGCAAGAAAATATCCAGTGTTTTGAGGCTGCTTAAAATATTAGATTTACTTAACACTTACCACCTAAACCTCTTCTCAAAATACCTTAGAAGTGTTTGAATACTGAGGTCTGTGCCCTGCAGAGAAGTCAGAAGTGAGTCTTCTATATCTATAGTCACGTTACATAAAAAACGCTCAAAAAAGAAAAGACAATTAAGACGACTGATTTGCTTGTACAATGTCACTTTCTTAACCTGAGTTTTTATGTTTCTAATACATTCCATTGGTAACAATCAGAAACAGAATCATGCAAATATCCACAAATTAAGTGTCAGACCTATTTGGCCAACAGCCAACATTTTATTAAATATTTAGCAAAAGCTCAAATACAAAGAGAGTAAGAAAAGTGTCAAGGCAAGGCTACAAATTTTAACTATCGGCTAAAATCAATGGTCCACCTCATCTCTGCTGAAACTGTGCTAGGTCTGAAAGAGTACAATATGACTGTGTACATCGCATGTGACAATCTTCTGCAACCAAACCACAACAGAGCCGCCACTTTCATATTTCCTCTCTGCAGGTTTGGTTAGTTTTCACATGAATAGATACAGCTCTTGAAATCCAGTTCTAACAGTCAGAAAGCCTTTCCTTCCTTCCTCCAGAACTGATTTTAATATCATCCAAAGAACTGTTAAAAGGCAGAAAAATTCCCATAGGAAAAAACTTCTGAGTCTGAATTGGGGAAAAGGGGAGGCGGAGAAGTAGAGAAGAAAGACTGATATTAAAGGTTTTAAATTTCAAATGCTTATCCTGATTTACTCATTCTTTTTGTGTGTGTGTATTTAAAGAAGAATTAAATTATTTTAATAGAAAGAATTTGCAAGAAAGTTTACATGGATCTCTCTAAAATTAACTGCTTACACTAACAAAAAAGTGAGAGTTCATTAAGGCCTTGATTCCATCCCATTTGATCTATACACTATCTAAGTAGATCTATATACTATCTGACTAGTCTCAGTTTTACCTATACAGCCAAAACTTCTAAGTCTGAAGACTACTTAATTTAATCCAACACATTGAACTCCAGGTTATAAATAGAAAAATGAAGGTACATTGAGATTAAGTGATTTGCCCAAGACACAGATTAACAGGATTAGGATTCAGGAGTTGCCAGTTTGAATTTCTTTGCTTGTCCCACATTTGCTCCAGCAGACTAAGTACAAGGACAGCAGAGAAGGGAGGACAATGCTGACATCTTCCACTTGGCAGCAACTAAAAAATGCCAAAACCCCATTCAATATCGGCTATTTGCCTACAGACTCACTTTACACACACCTAAAGCATGCCTATTATCAGAAATAATATTTTGAGTACAGAAGAACTAATCTAATTTATTTTAAGATTTATTTTAAGACCTTATCAAACAAAGCCTCAGACTCCGTGTGTGCATGTAAGGTGCATAGAGGGATGTTGCAGATACATTCTTCTAACCAAAAAAGTCAAAAGAAATAATGAGCAAAGTTTTCAGTAGCTGCATTACTTCTTAAGAAAAATGCTTCCCTTAGTAACCATGTTCAGTTACTGCAACAGCTAAAGCTGGCAGTGTTCACTCTCTGAGAAATAGATAAATAACATTCCACTAGATTTTTTTTCCTTTAATATTAGTTCTGCAAGATGTCTCAGCTAGGATTCAAAGGAAACGCTTCAAGAGATTACAAATTTGATTTCAGTGACTATTGATTTGTTTCTTAATTCTTCTAGTCTAGTAAGGTTTAGTATGGTATTCACTTCCTTTTGCTTTGCTTATGGGATACGTTAGATATAAATCTGCCACAACTTTTGTAAGGGAAGAAAAACATCGTGGAATTAAAAACTTTCCTAGAAGGTTTATTCATGAGCATTACAGAACAGTGAGTACCAAACTAAAACGAAATAACACAGCATCATTAGAAAGACACATTTTGCTAAGTGTTTAATGTATTAATCTGGAAAAAAACACGTTTGAAATGCAGAAGGAAAAGGTAGTTTTTATGCTGCCTAACTTCAGGCACCAAACTTAGGTCCTCAGTGAAAAGGCTGCTCCACCTGAACTCCTAACATCCTCAATACAGAGAAAAGTTACCAGACGGTGATTCATGGCCAGGAACCCCTCTGAACTGTTCAAAACTGCACTATGGATCGGGCACTCTCTGTTGACTATCAAAGCAGCCTATGAAAACCAGATTTCCAGTTTGGGCATCAAACTTGTATACTCATAGGACAAGACATTATTGACACAAGCTGCAACAAGGGACAAGCTCCAGCAGGTATTCTTGAGCTTTGCCTTTAGCTACACCAGTGCACATATTTGACTTTCCCATGCAGCAGCCTCTTCAGAGCAAATGCCAAAGTCCCAGTTTGCTGGGTTTGAGATCCAAAGCTCCACTTTTAAGCCTGTATTTCCAGACAAATAGCAAGGTGTAACATAGTCAGATCAGGTTCTACGTTTCTGCATTTCATTACTTAAATAAAAGACCTCAGAAGATGGCCCTTCACAGAACAGATGTGTTTAGGAAATCTTTTGCTAGACATGTGCAACTCACTTAGACCGGACCTAAGGGGAAAGGACAGTATACTAGTTTATAAGTTGGCCCCTTGAAGAACAACTTGCTTGTACAAACCTCTACTAGATAGTACGTTGAAGCTATGGAAAATTAGCAAAAGACTGCAACCTCTGTATAAAAGGGAAATATTCTGAATTTACAGTGAGAAAAGATGAATAAAGAAGATATTCCAGCATATAAAGTAGTTTCTATTTTGAGCTCCTTCAAAAGGGAAGAATCTCTTGCCAATTTTATGTTAGAAGCTAGCAACTTCTGTGCACAGAGACTGGCTAAGTGATACAGTTATCGGCTTAATACAAGAATGCTTATGAGCCCAGATACTTTCAGAGACAGTATACATACACATGAAATTACCTCCGTCCCTGAAGAGGGAGGGATTGTTTTCAGAGTGGTGCTGAGCACGTGGTTCTACAATAGAGATGGTGAACATGATGACATGACTTCTATCTTTCTCTAAAGGCTTTGTCTAGAGAAGCAAGTAGCGAAGGGAGTTATAATATCAAACTTTAAGAGAGCTAAAAATACATCCTACATCACCCCATGCAGGTCATGCATAGTGATCTACTATTCTGAGTACTTTTTAAGAGAAAGAGAAGACACGTTCTTACAAACAATTTCTCTAAATTATATTGCCATATAGCAATATGTGTGTTTTCCTACTTGTCTCACAATAAAAGAAGCCTATATCTGTAAGAAAAATACAATTTTAGCATATAAAATTGAATTCATAATACCAAAAGGCCAGACATCTTGATTTTACCTCTGAGTATGTGAACCTCAGCTAGTCACTTCATTTCTGTCTCACGTTCTGTAACTCTAAAGTAAAAATAGTATTGCAAAGATTTTTGGGAAGCTTCATTCCTTAACAGCTGTAAAACATCTGGAGATCCTCAGAAAGCAGGTACAGAAAAGTGTAATAATTAATCAACATTCTGAAATTAAGACATCACATTTGAGGTTCTGTCCTTCACAGAAGAAAGCCATGAAACACTTCAGTGCCTTAAGGACAATTACACTCGCTCAGTCATTTCAAGGGTTTGATAAAAGAACTTTCCAAGAAGAGTAGACAGAAAATTTTAAATTATTTCAGGAAGGAGCTGCAATATTAACTGTTAAGTATCCTAATCACGTTAAATAACATCTTCTTTGCATTGTAACTTTTGCACAGCAATCCCTCTGCTACTGCTGGTAGAAATGAAGAAAAATCATAGAATCATAGA
>VWZZ01001298.1:50102-117617 GCA_013399095.1 Psophia crepitans | reverse complement strand
AGCACAGGGGCCTGTAAGTGGTTATGGGTGGAAAAAAGGTGGGATGCACAGGGGCATATGGTCTGCAGCAGGACATGAAGGCAGGCCAACAGGCAATGCACTTGTGGAAGGGACCTCATGTGCAGCAGCAGCCCTGCCCCTTCCTGCCTCTTCTGCCGGGAGAGCGTGGTCTGGCCTGGGCAGGGACCACTGAGGTGTTGACCTCCCAGGAAGGCTGCTGCATCAGCTGAGTCTGGGATCAGCTCTGAGGTGGGAAGAGGACTTCTTCCTCGAGGCGTCACTGAAGGCCATGTCCGTTTTGGTGCTAGGGACAGGTAGGCATACTTGGCCAACCATGTGTAGGTCACACTCCTGGCCTGTTCCCCTCCGGGGCAACACTTTCAGCCTCAGAAAGAAACACTTGTGATGTCCCTAGAGCCAATTTCCTGTGCCCAGTCCCCTCCAGAGCTTTGGCTGTGTGCAATGGGACGGTGCAGCCACGTGGTCTCTGAGGGGTTTACTCTCACTGGGTGGACACAAGGTATGCTGCAGTAGTTGTACAAGGCTCTATCCTGGCACGGTAACATCTTTGGATTCTATTTGTACAAAGCACTTGCAGCTTAGAGAGGGAATGAAAACGAGAGAGAAAGAGAGAGACAACACAAAGACTTTTTCATGGGTCGAATATTGCATTTTCCCTTTTATAGGAAGTCACTGCAATTAGGTGACATTCTCTGTCTGCCCCACGAGAAAGCAGACACCACTCGAGACAAAGGAAATCACATCTCTGAACATCTGTCTTCCATTCCTGTGTCTTCTCTCTGGAGAATTCAACCTATTTTCACCCAGTGGCTGCTGGATCCACTTGGAGAAAAGAGGATATGAGAGCCCAGGACCTGCTTTGATGACCCTGAGCCTCCATGCGTTCCCTGAGCTGATCGGTGCACTGGGGATGCTGGACACAGGGTAATATCACTTCCACTCACATCCTCTCAGCCAGAAGAGTGAGGATGCAGGACCCAGGCCCCCCACCCCTCCCAACACAGCCCCAAACTGTTCCCAGCTCACTGCTCATCTCTCAGTTTTACTCAAGATGAGGGTTGCTCCATCACACGGTTACAGCTGCAGCTTCACAAATTCGATAACATTCCTCACATGGGACATCATTCCAGTTGTGTATTTCTGGTATCGTGTGGATAACCACGCACATCTCAGCAGAGACACTACTTGGTTCTCCTGGCCGCCAGAAGCTGCAATAGAGACAGACACGTTACTCCCCAGCGTACCCTGCAGAGCACTGCTGGAAAAGGCCACAGTGGGATGCAAGGCTTGGAGGGGAGAGGGAAACACTGCAGGTGCTGATTCACACCCAGAAGCTGTATCCTTCCTCCCCCTCTGCTTTCCCACTGGCACCAGTCTTATGTGGAAACCTGCCTCCTTCCTGCAGCCAGCCCAACAGGGCCCTGCTCAGTCCTGGTGTGAGGACCTGCTCACGACTGCTCCCCCATTCACTTCACGCCCAGCAGAGGCATGTGTCTGCTTCCAGGGCGAGCTTGTCCCCCAGAAGAAGACACAGCAAGGACAGCCCTGCTGATCTCTCCCTCTGCACCATCTCTTGCACAGCATCACAGCACTGGCCCTGCCCATGCAGGTACGTGCATGTATGCATGGTGGAAGCCATACGGTGCTCAGGCCAGGATGGTCGTCTCTGAAGGGCTCTTCCTGCTGGCGAGATGCAGCTTTTTCTGTGCCTACTCACAACCACCAACCAGCACACTGTCCCCTACACAGCCCTCTCCTGCTCCATCACTGTCCTCTGACAGGGAGTTGCCTCACCTCCCCCTCATGCACCAGCAGGCACCCTCGCACCTCTCCTGCTCTCTTGCACTGCCAGGAGCTGCACCAAAACTTTCTCCATTCACAGATACTCACGCTCCCTCCTCGTTAAGTGGAGTGCGGTCCACCCAGCGCCATTTGCCCACCTCCTCTGCACGCAGACCGATGTAGTAGTTTGATCTTTTTGAAGACTTCAGTAGCTTGTTAGTGAGGAACTCCTGGAAATCAGGGAGAGTGCAATGTCCATGAGGTGCAGGACTGAGCAGAGGGAGGAATCCCTGTGGGGAGGGGCTGGTGGCAGAGGGGAGCCAGTGCTGAAGGGATGCAGAAAGGACACCCCCCCTCAGCTGCAGGAGCAAGGAGGGGCTCCGGGCACTGTGTCTGGCTGCTGCGCCCCTCTCTCAGCCCTGCACCTACCTGCTCTGCTCTGCTGTTGATCACCACCAGGTGGGAGCCCATCCCAGTGCAGTTCTGCACACTCTCTGCCCAGTTCTTCATGTCTTCCGACATGTAATAGCAGCTTTCTTGAAAGCGTTTCCATCCCTTTGGGCAGCACGTGAAGCCTGGCTCTGTGCAGGGAGAGACCGCAGAGATGAATGCTCATAACGAGAGTGATCGTGACTGCAAGGATTCCTGTTCTTGAGGGACAACGCTTATGTTCTCTTTAGATCACTTTTCCTGACAGAAAACTTGAATAACAAGCATAACACAGATATTTCTTCCCCTTGCTTTGGGGTATGACCAATGAGATTTCTGTACACAAAGCCTTGGTAATCCTGGTAAACTACCTCAGGTCTTGACAAAGTCATTTTGGTGGTGTGGTTTGACCTCTGCTTGTACAGCCTCCACTAGGCCCCAGAAAACAGGGAATATTGCTTCTTTCCTCGACTAGAGCTGCACTTTTATTACTGCTCCATTGTTAACGTTCCCTGTGCCTCTGTACCTGTCCCTTTTATTTTGTCAGTGTTCACAGCCACCCTGCCCTCCAGAACATCATTAACATGGCCCTCTCCTCCCCATAAGGTGTTAGCAGGAAACCCTTTTTCTTTCCACCCATCTCCTCTGGAGTCTGCTTCCACTGCCGCTTGCCGTCAGAGCAGATCCAGCATTCACTGTCCCCATCCCAAAGACCTCCTGCACCCCTGCCAGTGCTACTGACCTTTGCCTTGCAGCACCGTCCAGGTGCACAGCCACTCCGGGAATTTCTGCTGCAGGCCTGTGGGCTGGGCGCTGCTATGGAAGCGAGGAACAACTGGAAAGGGAGAGGAAAGGTGGCAGGATTACCCCTTCTTCCTGGCTCCTCACACACCATCTCTGGGCTTCACTCTTTTTCATCATTTCCCCACCAATCGCTGTTTCAGCATCGCCTGTCCTCAGGCTGTCTCCTTCCATTTCACAAGTGGTAACTGCCATCCTCCTGGTGAAGGGAATAGGCATTTCTGCCCCCATCTTCCACAAGGACTCCTCCACCCACTGACAAGATTTAGCCAGGATTACCTGACCACCAAAGCTAGAGAAGCCTGTGATCTGCCCGAGCAGTCCCACGTGGCTGTAGCTGGCCCGTGGTTTGTCAACAGAGTCTGTCCCAGCACCAGACAACTGACATCTGGCCCCCTTGGGTGCTGTGAAGCTGAAGGTATGGGGTTATTTGATCTCTAGTCCATGGCTCTGAGAAAAGTAGCCTGAACAAGTGGTATGGCTGCCTTCATAGGCAGAAATAGACAATCTTCCATGTCAGAGAGCAGAAGGACCACTAGGAGGACATGGCATTGAGGACATGCGAGATAGGGCAGGACTGATTCCAACCACAGGCATTCACCATGTAGGTAAGTACAGCCCAGCTGCCTGTCTAAATCTCTACAGGGAGTGAAGAAAGAGAAGCACTTCAGTGGCATAGTTTATCTTTTCCTAAGACTGACATCAACAGTCATTTGGATGAGTAATGGGCCTAATTCATTAGCGACAAAGATGGTCCAGGTGAAGGTAATCACACACAGCTAGAGCTGCTGAAACCAGGGTAGAAGGTAAATCGCTAGGGCTTACTATGTGGGGAATAACACAGTGTTGGTGACAGGTGTCAGAAGGTCACATCCACAACCTGAAGGACTGTAGAGTTATCACTAACTCAGACACTGAGGGATATTCATTGGAAGTTGATCAGGGTGTGCTAAGTAAGTAAGATGTCTATTTTTGTTAACCATTTCTCTCAGAAATAGTTAGTGGTGAGGAGGGCAGGGTAATCGTAGTGGCCTCTGTGCTTGATGAGTGAATTCATATATTGGCAGAAGGCTCAGAGGAGATGGGCAAGGGCGATGCGTGACTGACCACACCTGTTGCGAAGCAAGGTGACCTTATCTCAACACAAAGGGGACAAGATGATGGCCTTTTTGTTCTAGTTTGTTTGAATGAATGAGCTAGTTGTATCAGCTGAGTGAATTGAACAGCTGTGTAGCTGTTCATCCCTCTAAAAATCAGAGAGAGCAGTGTCTTCCTAAGTTAGCCAGACCAGCACGGGGCGAGTGTATACATGGCTCTGCACAAAATAGTGTAAAAAGATTAATTACGAAGAAAAACTTCTCTGAAGAAAGCAATAGGCCTGAGGTGGCTGTGGGAACACACAGTGTCAATGTTGAGCATACTGCAGAGACTGGTAACGAGAATCATCTTTGTATTGTGATTCAACTGCGCATTATGCAGAAAACTACAGGGCAGTCAGCCTCATCTCCACCCCTGGAAAGGTGATGAAACAGCTCATTCTGGATGTCATCTCTAAGCATGTGGAGAAAAAGAAGGTTATCAGGAGTGGTCAGCATGGATTCACCAAGGGAAAATCATGCTTGACCAATCTTATAGCCTTCTGTGATGTCATGACTAGCTGGGTAGATGAGGGCAGAGCAGTGAATGTTGTCTACCTTGACTTCAACAAGGCTTTTGATACTGCTTCCCATAACACCCTCATAGGTAAGCTTGGGAAGTGTGGGTTGGATGAGTGAACAGTAAGGTGGATCGAGAGCTGGCTGAATGGCAGAGCCCAGAGGGTTGTGATAAGCAACGCAGAGTCCAGCTGGAAGCCTGTAGATAGTGGTGTGCCCAGGTGTTCAGTACTGCTTCCAGTCTTGTTCAGCATAGTTAGCAATGACTTGAACGAGGGCACAGAGTGCACCCTCAGCAAGTCTGCTAATGACACCAAGCTGGGAGGAGTGGCCGACACACCGGAAGGCTGCACTGACATTCAGTGAGATGTGGACAGGCTGGAGGGCTGGGCAGAGAGGAACCTAATGAAGGGCAAGCGTAAGGTCCTGCACCTAGGGAAGAACAAGCTCAGGCGCCAGTACAGGTTAGAGGTTGATCTGCTGGGAAGCAGCACTGCAGAGAAAGAACTGGGAGACCTGGTGTACAAGAAGTTATCCATGAGCCAGCAGTGTGCCCTCATGGCCAAGAAGGCCAACGGTATCCTGGGGTGCATTAAGAAGAGTGTGGCCAGCAGGTCAAGGGAAGTTATCCTCTCCCCCTACTCTGCCCTGGTGAGACCACATCTGGAGTACTGTGTCCGGTTCTGGGATCCCCAGTTCAAGAAGGACAGGGAACTACTGGAGAAAGTCCAGTGGAGGGCTACCAAGATGATGAAGGGACTGGAGCATCTCTTGTATGAGGAAAGGCGGAGAGAGGTGGGTCCGTTTAGCCTGGAGAAGATAAGACTGAGAGGGGACCTGATCAATGCTTATAAATATCTAAAGGGCAAGTGTCAAGAGGGTGGGGCCAGACTCTTTTCAGTGGTGCCCAGTGACAGGACAGCACAAGCTGGAACACAGGAAGTTCCCTCTCAATATGAGGAAAAACTTCTTTACTCTGAGGGTGACAGGGCACTGACACAGGCTGCCCAGAGAGGTTGTGGAGTCTCCTTCTCTGGAGATATTCAAAACCCACCCCCTGCCCCGTGCTACATGCTCTAGGTGAACCTTCTTTAGAAGAAGGGTTGGACTAAACAATTTCTAGAGGTCCCTTCCAACCCCTACCAATCTGTGATTCTGTGACTGCAATTGCTACCCTCTGCTAAGCGCCATTTGTACTTGTGTTTTTATTTAAATGCATTACTGTATTACTCTGCTAAGTCAAAATCCTATGTAACATCAATTAACTTGGATAAGTAAATTTGCCATTAAAGATGAAACCCTCCATGTGTGGAACAGCTAAAAGAACGTGACCAAACAGTGTTAGACACTAACAGCCTACCCTAAACTTCCCCGACCACTTAGCAGAGTATTGTGAAAAGTTATACATTTAGGTACAAAGCAATACAATCCTCTGGGACTTGGAAACTAATGACAACAACAGGAACATGCCTTCTTCCAGAATCCATCATCTTTGTTGACAATTTGTGCAAACAGGCCATGAATGATCCTTCACAGAAAATGAGAATGAAACAGTGATCACAGTCTCCACAAACTGCATGTGCAAGAATCACTTTTTATGCATTATTCAGGTAGAATGCAGTTAACACTAAAAAGATGTGAGAGTTTGCACTGTGCAGTTAATCCTTTAGGTGCCAGGACTAATTATGAAAAGCTGTTTATTCCATTAGGACACAGAATGTGTCCAAGCACCTTAGAGAACTTAAGTGCAGGTCCTGCTTCCTGTACAGACACTTGTGCTGCCATCTCCAGTTTTTTTCTCCCTCTGCTGAACATAATTAAGTTCTTTTTGTGTGGTACGCGGGTGCCACAATTGTTCCATGGTTCCAAAGAGGCAAGATGGGGATGTGCAGTCTGGGAACACTGAATAGGCCTCAGGGAAAACAGTGGAAGATCTGGGGGATGTATGCAGACATATACAGGGCAGAAAAGCCTGAGACCTTTCAGAAAGCCCAAGTAACTCTGAAATTCTGAAGATGGCCATGCTTCAAATAGGGCATGTGACTCAAGACCTCCAAAAGTTAGTTCCCATTTAATTGTTTGTGTCATTCTAAGAAAGAGGATGTGTACAACAGAACTATCTGACGTAATGCTGTGGTAGTCCTAGCTCCCACGTATCAGTTGGCTAAAATATCTCGTTTGGCTAGCCTCCAAGAGAGAAGTTTGTGCCGTGTCACAACTGTACCCTTAAATCCCCAATGTTTAAGTAGTCAGCAAAGATTTTGCTTCTAAACAATATAAATTTTTCTAAACAATATTTTCAAATATTCAACAGTTGGTTTTTCTGAGCCCAGATGTTGGTGCTTGCATCCTTTCTCATGACAAAACAGTTCCTGAGTAAAAGCTCCCTTCTGGTTGGAAGATGTTCCCCTGTGGGCTCTGATTTCTCTGCTTCTCTCCCAGCATTTATCTCACGACCTCCCTCTGTAACCAGCCTGCATGTACTCACCAAGGAAAACAACAACAAGGGCAATGCACACCAAGAGGAGCAGCAGTGAGATCAGCCATGGGAGCCAAGGTGGATATTTCTGGGGATGGTGCTCTTGCTTCTTCGTCTCAGGAGGTACTAAAAGTGAAGGAACACACCAAACACAGCACCACTGTCACTTATGCTTCAGTCAGGCCACATACCAAGGATGTACAACTCAAGAGAGAGCTGCTCAAAAAAATGCAATTTCACTTCTGATGTTTGGGAGAGGGGCAGGCTGGGACGGAGCAGGGGTCCTCTCTGGTTTGTGAAGATCAGGTTCAGTGACACTGTCCATAGCCCCAGCCCCATCAGTGAGCCAGCAATGCTAATTGCTGGTGTTTGAAGGTGAGGCCTTCAAATGGCCTCAAAATCTGGAGTGAAACCTTGTCTTTCTAGGTTGAAATGAGAGCTACCAAATACAACATCGCTCTGTCTGTAACACTTGAGACATTCACAGGCAGATTTCATGTTGACTTCTCCCCAGAAAACTTTTTACACTTGCTTCAGCTCCTTCTTAGCTTTTTGGACTTTCTGTGTAGGAGAAGGTTGGTGTAAGCTGAATTGAGAGCAGAAGACAAAAAAAATGTGCAAGGGTAGTATGGCACAGAACCACTGGAAGAAGAAAAAAAAAATTCCCTCACATCTCTTCTTTCCAAGTCAGGTTCAGAGATTTGCTGCAGTAAAACTAGGCTATGCTAGGCTAGATGCCTGGGGAGAATAGAGGGCTGAATTCAACATATAAGCTACAAGTAGTGTGTGATCACTTGTACAGGAGGACCCAAAGACAGACCCTAAGCACAACCCAAACCTATAGCATGAGCTTGGCCTCAGCAGAAAAAGCAAACATGGCTGGATCAGGTGTCTTTGGAATAGATTATTGGGAACACAATGGGAAACTTCCACCACCCCCACCTCACCACGATGGAAATTCTAGCTGTAATTAGGACCAGCTAATCTCGGTGCATTGAAAACAGTAAGCTTTCAAGTCAGATAGGAGTATGTACATGCTTTATTTCCATGACTCGTGCCTCAAAGCAGGCAAGGAATAACCTGGAGCTGATGCCTGCCCTGCCGGGGACTGTAAAACTGAGAAAAAGATGTAACTAGGCAAGTTAATATCCTTGGCAGCAGTAACTATTTATTTATTCATTCATTCATTTACACACACATACTTTCACACCTCTGGAACCTGCTGTTGTGTAGGGTCGCGTATGTAAGGGTGGAAGCCATGAGCCATACATGAAACATCTCTACAAGTGTTCCTACTTGTGGCATAATGATTACAGAATACACACAGATCAGAACATGCCTTAAATTTGCACAAAGCTTAGTAAAGGCACCATTTTACAACCACGATTTTTAATGGCAATTAAAATTTATTTGAAGTGTTACTTATTTTTCAGGAGTGGTAGACATCAATCACAGAATTGGATCTTTCTCCAGATCTTAGATAATACTTCCTCTGTGTATTTTAGGGTGTTTTGTTCAAGCCCATTCTTTCTTTTAACTTTTGGGTCTCTCTTCTCCAAGGACCATTTCTCAATCAACCGAGGACAATGGGGCTATAAGTTTCTGCAGTGCCACCTCTCACAAAGCTGCAGAGGGCAACTGCTATACTGTAAGGAGGCAGGGTGGTTCTCTATGCTTGCTCTCTCCATAAGCGGGAATCTGTAGCCTCACTCTCTCAGATGCAGGAGCAGTAGCAGCCAGGGCATGGACTTATTTGCTGCAATTTGCTGCCCTGGGAGCCCCTCCACCTTTGTGACATATCAGACTGATTGCAATAAACCACAGTCTGTAGTATTGTTACTTAGTTTGTCAAAAAATGGCTCTCCCATCCAAGACTAGGTAACATGCAGAGAGGCAGCTACTCCCTGCATCGTACCAGGGTAAGCACCCATTCTGGACCCTCTACCATTCACCACTGCTGGTGTTGCAACCAGGGGACTAAGGCAGCCCAAATACGTTTCTCATGGAATGCTCACTTGAAACCTACTGTTTGTGCCTCCAGCAGTTATCTTTGTTCATGTTGCAACTCCAACCATCTAAAGGTTGCCACCATCTAAAGATTCTCTTGCAGACATTCCTTGACCCTCTTACTTCAAAACTCCTCCAGTCTCCTGTTCATGTAGTGGTAGACAACTCCTTTTGCTCACCAATTTGTCAAGACCAAGTAGCAACCACAGTCAGAGAAGGAAGACTCCATTCCCTGCTCTTCAGCCCCCCTCCTTCTAGGCTCCCTTCCCCTGCATAATCCACCCACTCCTTACCTTTGGCCACTGGAGCCGGTGCTGCATTCTTGAATTCCAGCTCAGCGTAGGTGATTTCTGATGCCATTTAGTCACATGGATCCCTGTCCTTAGTTTTGATATGTAAAAAGTGGGCCTTTTCGGTCCTTAGTTCCAGAGGGAGACACCAATAGGTTACTGAGCCTTTCCCATCTGCTCTGCCTGTCCAAGAAGGCTGTGCTGAACACTGGAAGCACTGACAATAATCTGAGAATTCCTGGGAACTCAAAAATGCTCTAAACAGATCTTCAGTCTCTTGGCCCAGGAAATCAGCCCTGGAACAATGGAACCTTCTGAGAGAGAAAAGAAAAATGAGAACCTAACAACTGAAAAGGAAGTTGCACTCCTCCTTCCCCATATCAGATTCTCAGCTGATGGGTTTCCTTTTTAAGATCTCTTGTTTTTTTCTTTTTTTTCCACCCTTTTTTTTACTTTCTCTCCTACCCTTATTTTCATGCCTTTTTTGTCTGTTAGTAACTCTGCCATTGCCCTTAGGTTTGCATCTGTCATGGGTCTTAGTCCAGCTAGACCTGCAGCACAGCCCAATACAAAATGTATTCTGCCCTCATTTGTCTCTTGTGAGCTGCATTTGCTACATCAAATATCACATGCTATGTCTCATCCTGGAAAATCGGGCTCATCTGGCAGCTGGCACTAGAATAAATCTCAAACAAGGAACTTTTCCTGTAGAAGTGAGATTGGGGAGTTGCACCCTTAGGCGGAGGAATAGAAATAATCAGAAGTTCAGTATATCCAAGGAGAAACAGAGAAGGATGAGGTCAGGGAGGAGAACAAGCAAAGTGGAATACAAAAATTAGTGTTGATGGTTTGAGAGGTTATTGGGAAGAGCACACACAGAGACCGCTCTAGCACAACCTGATTTACAGACTAGAAGTTCAGAGCAGTGCTTCCTTCAGGGAGTCAGGCTTCATTTCTGAGGCTGAAAAGGGCTGCTTTATATTTTTTTTTGTAATTTATCTCCCTTTTCTGCTTTCTGGTAAAGGCCTCTGATGCTGCCTTGGGGAAAATGTCAGCCTACTGTCTAGTCTGCTTTCAAGCTTGGGCGAATGTTGAAAGGAGGCAATTAAGGGAAATGGCTACTGAGATACAGGCTGAATCAGGAGGACTTCTGAGACGGAATGCCAGTGAGTCAGGATAACCTGGAGAAAAAAGGTTTCAGCAGACAGGATTCGACAGTCACAGAACGGTTTGGGTTGGAAGCGACCTCAAAGCCCATCTAGTTCCACACACACACCCTGCCATGGGCAGGGACACCCTACACTAGACCAGGCTGCCCAAAGCCCCATCCAACCTGGCCTTGAACACTGCCAGGGAGGGGGCAGCCACAGCTTCTCTGGGCACCCTGTGCCAGTGCCTCACCACCCTCACAGGGAAGAATTCCTTCCTAACATCTAATCTGGATCTAGCTTTCTTCAGTTTAAAATATTTGCCCCTTGTCCTGTCACTACAGGTGCTGGTAAAAAGGTCTCCCTACATCTGTCTTAAAAGCCCCCTCTATGTATTTAAAAGCCACAATAAGGTCTCAAAACAACCAGAAAGAAGGAAGAAGTTTTGCTTGGATAGTTTGGCTAGCTAGAATTTCCTCAAGGCCGATGAGAATGATGCACTAGCAGGACATCCAGGGAGCTAGCACAGAGGGCACACAGAGTGGAGTTGGAGGTGAGGTAGGACAGTGCAAGGAAGAACATGCAACAGACAACAGAAGGGAACAACGTGGCAGAGGGTAAAGGGCAAGGGAGGGACGTAGCAGACATCTGAACACAGACTGTGGAGAACTGCCCCTAAACAGAATGGGGCATATGTAGCTTTCTTTACCAAAGAGACTCCTCATGTGCACTGAGATGGCTTCACTTCTCCTTTTTGTATTGTGTGCAAAGAAGGTGACTTTTATACCAGAAACAGAGCAGTTGCAGGACAGAAGCCTGGTACCTTGAGAAGATGCATGCTGCCTGCTTTTCTTTCCAACATCCTTCTGGCACTTCCCTTCATCTTCAGGCTCGGCCTTCTCACTGGAATTAAGCCCCTCTAAGTGTCTGCTGAAACCTCCGCTTTCATGCTGAGATTTCAGTCAGACTAATCCTCTGCGTGCTTCCCCGCTGGCCCTGGCCAAACAAACCACAACAGACTTACAGTTTCATGGGGCAAAGACTTACTTCCTGGCAGGGTTTCAAACTTTCCACTGTGAGGAAATGGGAAATAGAATCAGCAGACAGACAAGAACGTCACAGTGTAGTAGCTTCATGAGCTTTCTGCCATTGCTACCTCCAAACACAGCTGAGGGATTTCAAATGCAAATTCAGGATCTAGCTGCTGATTTTATTCGAATACACTAGATTGTACTCAAACATCAGGAGACAGCTCAATTCTTCCTTCTCAGCCATCAGAGTTGTTGCTTGCTGTCAAAATTCAACCCTGAACCACACTTCCGTAGTATACAACGCTGGGCTCTTGTGCAACAACAGTGAGGCGATATTCCTGAGGGTAAAATTTGTGCTTTGAATTTCATATGCACTGACACCATGTAAGTGGGTGGGAGGTAGGGAAAATTGAGCCCAGCAGTTAGTTGTGGGGCTGAAAATAGAAAAAAAGAAAACCTAGCTTAAAAAACCACCCCAAATTCACACGTCATTTCCTTGAATTTCCACTGCTGTTTCTCGGTTCCTCCCTTTCCCCTCCACCTGTGTTCTGTCCACCCCACACAGTACACCCTTGTCCTCTGTTTCCCCACAGTCACCTTTCATCTCATCCCCACTCAGCACTGCCAGGTATCTCCCATGTTCTATACAAGTCCCAGCTCCTTTCTAGGACTTGTATGTTTGCTCTCCACAACAGTCCTGCTTTGCTTTCCCTTCTTACTCATGCTCCAGCTGCTGCCTTTAGGTGGTTGCTCTTCAAGCCATGTGGGCACCACATGGCTAGCTGACCCAAACAGAAGGCAGCAGAAGCACTAATGTTCTTTCTCCCCTACCTGTCAATGAAGTTTGAATAAGGTAGCGTCTGCAAGCCTTTCACCTCACAGCCAGTTTCACCCAGCTTAGCAAGCAGGTCCACTTAAGAGCAGAGACAGCACCATTGCATGTGCCTTACTTCTTTTAAAAATCAAGCTGAACCTGTTGAGTTAAAATTGAATTGATGAGCAAAGAGAAGGACTTGAATCCTAAAGCTGTGACCTCACACATTCCAAAAAAATCTCCTTTTGAAGTTGAGCCCAGCTGTGGTGGAAGCTGCAGGGAAGTGAGACACTTGTTACAAGCCAGTCAGAAGGGAGAGGGGCAGCTGAGGAAACCCAGTCGTCACAAGTGGCATGGAGGTTACACGGGGGCATCGCATTGGCAGCTAAAAGGCAACACCTCGTACCTCTTTAGAAGGTTTGACAAAAGGCAAAAGGAAGATGATGTGGTTAAAATGTCAAGCCAAAGGGATTAGCAGTATGCATTCTGCAACAAGATGACCGTGCATACAAATGAGGAAAACTGAAATGACCATGACCTCCATTAAGTGTAAAACCACAACAAAGCAAAGGTAAAAAAAGAGTCTGAAAAACAACTAGCAGAAGCTGTCAGAACTAGTAATAAATCATTTCCTATGGACACGGAAATTAGAAACCTTTTCACAAGCTTTGAAGACAACTGAAGAGCAGGGTATAAAAGAAGCAGTCAGAGAGAACAAAGACATTGGAAAAAGCTAAATTAATTAATTGTGACAGTGGAAGAAATTGAAGAAATTCCCACACAAGAACCCTGTTTATTGGGGGACTAAACCAAAGGACCTGTCCAAAATAAAAGTGATTCTGCAAAAGGCATGGGATTAGCAGGGTGCTGGGCATGCTGAAAGCTTACTTGCTTTAAAGGTGGAAACTGGAAAAAAAACAATAGGAAAGAAATGCACTGAGGGCTTATTTGATGCAAAGTAACTATACCCTACTTGACAGGTTTCTATTCTGATAATATTTGGGATGGGGCAAAAGAACATTGTCCTGAGTTTGACTAAGATATGGGTTAATTTTCACCAGAAGCTGGGATGGGACACAGCCAGGACAGGCNTGGGTGAGAAACTGCACTGTGTATCACCAGTTTTGTACATTCTGTTATCGGTACTGCTGTTGTTTCCCTCTCCTTTTGCTGTTCGAGTAAACTGTCATTATGACAGCTCAGGTCTGCCTTTTCCTTCCCATTTTCCCCATCCCACCAGGATGGGGGACACACACACAAACACGCATGACACAAACATCTCGGATGCTTGCCCTGTGTCTATCAGGTGGAGGTTAGTCAGGATACAGTCAGGTGCTAAGAGCATAGCTTGAGATTCTCTAGCCAGCAGCATGAAGAGCGTTGCTGATGTGGCTGTCACCCTCTGAGCAGGCTTCAGCTCCCCCAGCCCGCTAGGCTGCCAGTGGTGCAACCTTTGGTAGGAGAACAATCTTCCAGAGAGACCACATCTGCCGTTCTGCCAGTTGTGGGGTCTCCTCCTGCACACAGACGCAGGGAAGGCAGCTTGCTGCATTCTGGAAAGCAAAGCAGAGAGCAAGACAGACAGAAAGACAGAAATAAGGTGGTGGGGAAATTCTCTAGCCAAATTATATTGTCTCCATTTAATGTCATTCATGTAACTGTAAGTATCTATCATCACTCAGCCTTGTGTGTGGTTTTGTTCAGTTTCTTGAATGGAGCTCTGATACAGAAGACCTTCTCACAAGACCTTTGACCTCTTATTCAAGCACAGCCCACACCCAATCCTTTCATAAAACTCTGCTGTGAGCTTACCTGGACCCTAGCTGCCTGCTGACAGGACAGTCCTGCCTTCACCTGCTCCTATGGTACCTCTAGCTAACACAGTTCTCCAGGTCACTCAGATAAAGACAGCCTAAACCCAGGCCTGTTTTTCTCGTCCCTGCACATGGCGAGCAGAGCATCAGAACTGAATGCAGGCCACCCTCTTGGACTTCCCTCTCCACATCACCTTGCTCGTCTCCCAGGGATCAAGGCCCTGGAGGTAAGGAAAAAGGGAGAGCAGAGCCCTTGCAGCTGAGTGAAGAACATAAAAAGGCACCAAGCATGGACAATGGGGCCCCAAGGCCCAACACTGAGCAGTTAGTGAGGGATGGCAGATATCTAATCAAAGGGATTCAGGCAGTGACAGCTCCTTGAGAGCTCCTGAAGGATTTGGCTGGTTAGAGGGGATCTGGCAATAAGGGATCCCACTATGTCCCCTACTGTGAGGAGCTGGCTAGGGAAGGGAGAGGCAGGATGCTGCAAGTCTCACTGTGGGAGCCGAGTCGCCCCAGCTCCAGGGGACAGTGTGAGAGCACTGTGGCCTGCTGGGACCTGAGGGAAAGGCAGCCTACACACTTCTCCTGCGCAGCTAACAGCGGCCAGAGCTTCGGGAAGAAGATACCTCTCCTGGGAGGCAGTCACCCCTACTCACCACAGATGGTGAACCAGGGTGCCATACCGATAAACTACACACCGAGGAAGAAATGGGTTGTATGGAGCTGTGAGAGCTCATAGAAGAGGACATTTGAGTATCCAGAGGTGAAGAAGAAACAGGGGAGAACTGAACAGAGAGTAAGAAAGGGAGGTGAAAGCAGAGAGTGGGACGGGTAAAACACAAGGGAGCACTGCAAAGCCCCACTAATTCCTGGCAGGTGGCAGCACTTCACCACAGGCAGGCCCGAGTCAGCAGCGGCACTGTGTCCTGACAAAACCGCCTGGAGTCACACTCTAGCAGTTTGACAGAGTCCAGCAGCCCCCCCAAAACGCTGGGGATACAGTCCCACATAGAACGTGGTGGAAGGAAAGAAAAGTAGGAGAGATGAGAAAGAAATGTTCCTCCCCAACAGGGTTTGTGCCTTCCTGCCCCAGCCACGAGATGCAAGTCCTGGTCAGACCTGGTGGCGTGTTTCAGAGGCAGGGCTGTGAAGTTTAGCTTCTTAGAGCGGGCACATGAGGTCTGCATGAACAAGCTGTGGCCACATAACACCTCCCTACAGAAGGAATTTTTCATGCTTCATTGTCAGTTCTGTCCAAGGGTTGCACGGATCTCAACAGCTTTCAATTCAGTTTGGCTACACCTCTGCCCAGCGAGGTGAATGCACCTCATCCCCCTCTTTTGAAGGGAGAGTGGGAGGAGTGGAAAGAAAAGTGCAAAAAATGGGAAACAAGCACAGCCACCAAGCAAGCAAGGGTGTTACAAGGTGAGGCACCCAGATCCATGCTCTAATTTCAGGGCGTTTGATCTCGAGCTGTTTCCTTCTACATCCTCTGCATGCACATGCAAGTAGAACGTTTTCAGAGGGAGGTTTTTGGGGAGAGCTGCACTGGTGAGGCTGTCCCACCAGACGGCACTGGAACAGCAGCACAAACCTCCCAGGCCCTGCAGAGCTTCCCTCCGCGCTGGCATTGCATGGCTCCCTCATGCTGCTCGTATCCTCAAGGTCAGCTTTATCAGAAAAGATTGTAAATGGCCTGTGCTGACCCTTGCCCTGCACCCTAGCAGCATCCGATAGCCAAAAAGGCCCTGCAGGCTGTTTGGAGTCGCTGCACCCGTCACGTGCTACACCAGCAGCAGGGTGAGGGACACCACCTGCCTCCAGAGCAGCACAGCCATCCTTCATGTCCAGTCAGGACGGGACAAGGCTAAGGCCACCTGGAAACAACTGTAGAAAGCTGAATTAAACCCAGGGAGCAGAGTCACCTCAGCCAGACACTCCCTGGCACCTCGTCACTGAAATACACTGAGGCAGTTTTAATGCCAGGCAGTGAGGGCTCTAGCTTTGGGGTTCAACCACACGCAGGACCCTCCTAGCAACACAGACGTCAACATGCTCAGATGGGAAAGGGGACTTTTTGGTTTTGGTTTTGAAGGGCACGCTCTCCCAGTGCCCACATCACCCATGTGATGAAGTCAGCATCAGCCACAGTAAAGCAAAGGGCGGGTAAACGGTGCTCCCAGGTGCCAGCCTCCAGCATGGAGCCGGTGTTGACTCAGAGGGCGAAGGGCCCGCGCTGCTGACTGCCTGCAGGCCCTGGCACTGCTGGCTGGCACTGACACAGAGGGCAAAGTGCCCCTCGCTGACTCACGCTGGCCTGCGGCACCGTGGCCCATGTCTCTTGGGCTCTGCCTCCAGTTCACAGTTATTTGCACATTTAGCCTTTTAAGACTGGGCAGGCACAACACACCACGCTGGTCCTCGCACAGTCTCTGCTCTCCCTGAGCTGAAGGATCACCGTCAGACTTCAGCATTCCCCACCACCTACCAACCCTCCATGTCAGATGTCTCACCAAACACTGCTGGGCCAGCACAGGACCCAACTCACAACAGCCAAGCACAGAAGTTGTCCTAGGAAATAGTTCAGGCTAGAGGTATCTTGTTCAACCCTTTGCTCAAAGCAGGGCTACTTCTGAAGCTAGACCAAATTACTCAGGGCAGGTTCTCTGCTTACAGAAATCCTGTTTCTGTATGGAATATATTGCTTAAGGGCTTGCTCTTCTACCCAAAAAGTATGCAGTGATCATTTCCAAGCATGCTTGGTACGTGTACCCATCGTATTGACTTCAGCTTTAGGTACTAGTGACAGCACCCCCTAACTCTGGGCTAGACATGCAGCCTATGCTGCCATATCTATAGCCCCTTAGCACACATTCTCCAAAGAAAATGCTCTCCTACTCCTCTCCTCTTTGCACTGCCGCTCAGTGGAATTCAGTTCCTTGCCCCTGCCAGCTAATCAAAGCAACTGAGGTAGTATCTCCATGCATCTTTGAACAGTTTGCTTAACACCCTAAAGCTCATGGGCAAGTGCTTAGACTTTACTTCAAAAAAGAGCAGGAGGACTTCAGTTCCTATGGGGCAAACTTTAAAGACAACACGCATACACACAAGTATACACACTGGCAGACCACAAGACTGGGACATCTCAATTCCAAGCCCTACACTACTGTCTATGCATGACCGTGCTGAAGTGCAAAGGTCATTAGGATCGCGGAACATGTCTGCATTTGGAAGCACCGGTTCCATTACTGCCAAACTGGTGGGGGGGTATCTTTACACCATGCTTCTGTAAACTTGACCAGGTGTCAGTTTGAAAACATTCAGGAAAGCATTTGAATGACAAGTTATGATACTGGTGGACATAAAGGCTACGGGACTGAGGGTAGCGTTCAATAAAAGCCAGTACAAACTCTCTGTCACTGAAAACTATTCTGGTCTATTTAAAACCAGACTCATCAAAGTTCTTGTTCTGGCATCTTGCAGTTGCCTACCCTCCTCCTCCTTTGTGCCTCCTCTGTGCTAAAGTCAAGACACTCTTTCCTTTCTCCTCCATCTCACATGCTCCTGCAGACACCTCCAGATGCTGCAGTTCTGCTTTGTGGCTTGTTCCTGTCCTGGTTTCAGCAGGGATAGAGTTAATTTTCTTCCTAGCAGTGGGTATAGTGCTGTGGTTTGGATTTAGGATGAGAATAATGTTGGTAACACACTGACATTTGTTGCCAAGCTTTTCAGCTTCTCATGCTGCCCTGTCAATGAGAAGGCAAGGGATACCCAAGACGCTGGGGGGGGACACAGCCAGGACAGCTGACCTAAAGTAGCCGAAGGTTTATTCCATACCATATGACATCATGTTCCATTTATAACTGGGGAGTGGCCAGGAGGCAGAGCAGCCTGGGAACTAGCTGAGCATCAACTTCAGGTGGTGAGAAAATTCTGCTGTTCATCACTGGTTTTTTATATTCTTCTATTATCATTAATCTTCCTTTTCTGTCCTATTAAACTGTCTTTATCTTAACCCACGAGTCTTCCCCCCCCCCCCCCTTTCAATTCTGTCCCTCATTCCCCTGGGAGGAAGGAGCAAAGGGCTGCATGGTTGTTTCAGTTGCCAGCCGGGCAACAGCCCGGGCAGTTCCATAGCCAGATATGCCTTTGCCTGCACCCAGCCCCAGGCACAGGTCTGCCCTGCCCAGGGGAGGGCACTGCAGGCAGCCAACCCCAGGGCAGGCATGCTCTTGCTTACAGGCGCCAGCTGTGATTTCTTTTCAGAGAGCACTTCACCAGTGCTAGCCATGTCACAGGTGACGTTTGCCAACTGCTGGGGGTCCCAGCTGCTCCCTGGAGATGGTGGCTGAGCCCAGGGATTGCCAGAAGCCCCACAACAAGGGGATTCAGCAGCAGATGGCAGTGAGACTGAACTTGCAAGCCCTGGTCGGGGGTGTCACCAACCCAACAGGCCAGGCTAGGCGGGCAGGGAAGCACCACATCTCCTTACATCCCTAAAAAACAAAGCTCAGCACACAGGCCGCAAGTTACAGGCAGCTCCCTCCTTCAAGGAATGTCTCTTCACACTGCTTCAAAGATTAAAAGACAATCTTTGAAATAGCCAGCTGCCTCTGCCCCATCATGCAGGAGCTGCCATAATACAACACCTAGAAGAGAAAAGCTGTTCCAAGTTGCAGACTCAGTTAAGGCTCGTATCTGTTTTAATCCATCGGAGAAACCAGCACTCCCTTTTAACCACTTCACAGCTGACAAAGCCACATCCTTTTTCAACATTTTATCACATGATAAAACCACAAGACTGGTTCAGTCTCCAGGGCTTTTTATGGACTTACAGAACCCTAGGTGACTCTGGTTTGCTTCAGATCCCCTCTTCCAGCACAGCATGAGCTGGGTCTACTGGAAACAGACTGTGACAGTTTTATTTGGTTGTCCTGAGCAAAGATATCAGGCAGCTAAGGAATAGACACTGACCTGCATCAGGGTGATTTTGGGGGGAATTTCCTGATGACTTTCCTCATCCAGGTCCCTCCCTCCCTCCCTCCCTCCTATGTTTCTCTCTTCTACAGGAGCAAGCAAGTGCTGTTGAGGGCTGGATGCTGATGGAATAAGTGCAAACACACAAGGCCAAATGCAGGACCTGGCACTTAGCCTTGTTCAATTTCATGCAGTCAGCATTGGCCCATCAATCTCTCTGAAAAGCCTTCCTACCTTCAAGCAGATCAACTTTCCCATCCAACTTGGTGTTGTCTGCAGACTTACTGAGGGTGCACCCAATGCCCTTCCTGGAGATATTTAAAAGACGTGTAGATGTCATGTTTACAGACATGGTTTAGTGGAGGACTTAACACTGCTAGGTTTATGGTTGGACTTGATCTTAAAGGTCTTCTCCAACCTAAATGTTTCTATGTTACCTGGCTGGCCTGTCCCAAAAACAAGTGACATGAGAAGTTCACCACAGGCTCCCATCAGTGACAGTGGGCAAAACGTGGCTCTGATCAGGAGCCACTCACAGGCATCAGCTGCTGCTGACTGATCTTCCCATGCTCAGAGGCAGCTTTGACAAATGTCTGTCCGAGCCCCGACTCTGGATGAGGACACACAGCCATAGGTAATGGCAGCTGGCAAAATAAAGCTATCCAACTGTAAGGGGCGTACATCCTGTAATGTGCTTGTCCATGCTAGCAGTCAGGAAAACGATACTAGCTTGGAAGAGACCTAGAACAGTCTCTAGCATGAGGATCCGCTGCTCACATAATGTAATGAACTTGACCTTGAGGCATTACAACGTGCTAACTACATAGGCTTTTACACATTAACAGCCCAGCTGTGCTCCCTCCTACAGCTTTGGAGGTTTATGCTAATTTAACAGGAGAAGTTCAGGAGTTTGGTGTTTCCCCATCACCAAAGCTCAGGAAGACTTTGGGGTTTTTGGTTTCTTGTTTTGTTTTTAAATTCGTTGAGATTTCTTCCAATGGACGTATATTCATCTCCCTTTCCTCAGGGGCACCAAGGCTTTGTTAAAGCTAGCAAGTTTGTGCTGGAGACATATAGACCGTCAATCTACAGGGCTTCCAAAGCAATAACAATTTGACAACTTCGAAGAGTCATGACATTCTTTTCCCCAATATTACTTGTTTAATTACCATTTGCACCAGTACATCTTATGCTTTATATACATATATATTTAATTTTCACTTCTTCAGCTTTTCAAATACATAATATATTATCTCCAGAATACTAAGACAATACAGAAGAGGCTCCTAGTTAGTTGTTAATTGATGCTATGAACTTCCTTGTTTTGGGGAACCGATACATAGTTGAAATGACAGGACCTTACAATGATTTGAGCAAAAACGGAGAAAGAAAACAAAAGCCAACCAGCAGAGTCCATGACTTTGCTAGCAGATTATAGCCACCCACAAACTCAGAGGAGGCAAGAAGTTTAAGCACAATGAGACCGCAGGAGTGACTATGAAGGCAGGGGAAGGGCGCGCAGGGAGAACACCAATAGAGCCAGGAGAATCAGGATTAAATCACTACTATCCAAGAGCAGTCTGGTCCCCACTTCCACATGTGGAACTGTACCAGCTTTAGAGCTATTTTCAAGAATTTTGCTTCCCAGAGGGATGGTCTGTCTTCAAAATGCCCAGTGTAGTAAGAAGACAAAAAGGACAAGAGACTTTTGCAAGTACATGGTGCATAAAGCTAACTACTCTCTTAAAAACTTCACCAGGAAATTTTTGCCCAAAGGGAAAAATTCACTTGCACAGGTATGCTAGCAAAGTGCAACCCAGTTATAAAAGTGTTGCTGCTGGTTGAGTGTTCAAAACAGGAAGAACCCTTCCAGTGAAGTACCAAAACCCTAGTGTTCTAGTAAAGGGTACAGCTGTAGAAGAGTCACCTGAGACCACCTTCCCAGCTAGTGTTTTGGCTTATCAGCTGGAATTCAGGATTCCGGGCTGCCCAGAGGCTTTGCCCAAAGTAATCAGCAGATTCACACCCCAGATCACATCCACAGCTGATGAAGATGGAACAGTGTCCAAATCCAAGTGCCTTAGGAATCTCTTCCAAAAAAGGCACAGCAAGGAGTAAGGGCCTTCTACCTCTAACTCCCTAAACTACACAGGAAACAGAGGGCATTTGGGGCACATTAAAAAAAATATCCATGTTACAATAACCAGCTAACTTCCCTAGAAAGTTAGCCTCAGAAGAAAAGCCACAAGGAGAACACAGGTGGGAGAATTTCACTGCCACAGTTCTCGATATTTGGCCTATTATACATTTCTCGCCCAAACGATGAGTGTGAGCTGAAAAGGGGAAGACTGTTCTTTCACCAGAGAATAGTCCACTGTCCCACCATAGTTCTTACTGTGGCATGGATATGCAATACTTGTAACACAGTGCCAAGTCACAACACAAGGCTGGGCTCAGGATAGTGATGCAGGAACACGAGATGTGGAGTGGTAGGATTACCTGGTTGTCATCTAGTGCAAGTAACTACCAAATTATAAAAACAGGCTGCTTTTTTTTTTTAAAGCTATTTCCAGTTAAAACAGCTCAGTGACAGTGAGGCCTCTGCATGGGACAGGAGGGAGAAAGGAGTGAGAATGACAGAAGTTCCTTCAGTGAACCTGCAAGCTAAACAAAGCCTCAAGATGAGGTGCCCACTTGGAGCTACAGCACAATGGCAGCAGGTCTACTCAAGGACTTGCATGACTCCTCCCACAGGAGCAAAGGAACATCCAGCACTATCAAGAATTGTGAAAAAGAGAGGAAGAGTAGCGTGTGCATGGGGAGGTTCACTCCTCACCACAGACATAATTAATCAAAGAGGGTTTTGTTTTGAGACAAGACCTATCTCCATACAGCTTCCATTTACAAGCTACAACCAAATGCAGTTGCCCTCCGGACTGCAGCTTCAGAGACTTAAGTCACTATTGAAAGCAGCCACAAAAAGCAACAGTCTAACCAGTGACAATTTAAAGGACAAGGAACCCAGAGGCACCGATCCAGCTTCCTCCTGTAGCCACCTTTTTCAGGATTCTTGCTCTCCCTGTATGGAAAGATGGGGAAAAAGAGCTAGGATGTACCATGTAACGGCCAAGTGGGTGAAAGAGACAAGACTACCTCTCCTCCTTGCACGTCTTGTGAGGAGTCAGTATGTTCTCTTTAGTTTCAGTGGTTTCACTGTGCAACCAAAAATAGTAAGTTTTGACTGAAGTGAAGATGTAGTTTAAAAAGGAAGGATTGTCCTGATTGGTTTTTGATTGAAGACTAGAGAGGTTTGTGCCCCCTCTGATCCCATTTGGTGCCTCTAGAGCCTCTTGGTCATCAGTTTGTCCCATTCCACTGCTTTGACCATTCAGAACTGGACCCAGTTGGACTGCTGAGGAGCTTGATTGGGAACAGCACTGAAATAAAGGAAGGAGAATCAAAGGAGCAGATATAATAAAAGTTCTTAACTTATGGCTCTTCCAGTGCCCATCAAGACACTATCCTTCTCGTGCACTTCCCTTCACCACAGCTTACCTGGAGGCAGTACTGAAGTCTCCCCAGAGGTCTGTGGTAGCTGATGCTGGTGCCTTGGATGCAGATGCAGGAGCATCTAAGTCTAACAGAATATCTAAGGCAGAAGGGAAAGGAAAAAAAAAATAAATCAAGCTAATCAAGGAAAAAAAAACCACAGGCATTTAAAACTGTCACCTTACACATACTGCTGGACACAGGTGCAGAGAATCTTTGAAGACTTAAGCTCTACTTCCAGAAGAAGGAAATTAAGACCTTTTAAGGATTTTGTTGTACCAGCAGCTCCTTTTGCCAAATGTTCACAGATCCGCCAGTTCATGCTGCAGGGGTACATTGTCTTCAAGAAGTATTCGGTCTCCACCTAACACACCAACTGGCAGGTTTGTGACATATTACCTCACCCAGCAGGCAGAAGGCTCAGACTTAGTTCAAGCTCAGCAATCGTAACAGTTGCCAAACAGACATCATCTTAACAGCACAAATCACACACTGGAGCCCAGCCCTATTTAGAAGCTTCTGGTTTCTTCCTACTCCGAGTACAGCACCGCTAGAGTTTCTGCCTTCACAAAATTATTATCTGCTCTCCAGACACCTCTGTATGGTCACACTTTTAGTACGGCATCCAGAAGACCTGCAGCAACCTCAGAATGGTTTGGGTTGGCGAGGACCTTTAAAGATCATCTAGTCCAACACCCCTGCCATGGGCAGGGACACCCTCCACTAGATCAGGTTGCTCAAATTCCCATCTCATTTGACGTTGAACACTTACAGGGATGGGGCATCCACAACTTCTCTGGGATGACCTGTTCCAAGGTCTCACCACCCTCTTTGTAGAAAGTGTCTTCCTTCCAGCCAATCTAAATCTACCCTCCTTCAATTTAAACATTTTCCCTTGTCCTATCGCTACAGGCCTTGGTAAAAAGTCTCTCTGTCTTTCTTATAAGCTCCCTTTATATACTGGAAGGCTGCAATAAGGTCTCGCCAGAGCCTTCTCTCCTCCAGGCTGAACAACAACTTCTCTCAGCCTGTCTTCACAGAAGAGGTGCTCCAGCCCCCTGAACATTTTCACGGCCCTCCTCTGAACCCACTCTAACAGCTCCATGTCTGCCTTGTACTGGGGACCCCAGAACTAGAGGCAGTACTCCAGGTGGGGTCTCAAAAGTGGAGTAGAGAGGATCACCTCCTTCAACCTGCTGGTCACACTTCTTTTGATGTGGCTCAGGATACAGTTGACCTTCTGGGCTGCAGGGGTACTCTCAATCCATTCATCCTCAGGTGTGTATTGATATTGGTGACTGTCCCACTGCAGGCGCAGAACCCTAAACTTGGCCTTGTTCAACTTCATACATACATATGAAGTTCAACATACATATTTTTATATTTTTAATTATTTTAATATATAAATAGTACATTTATATAAAATTATATACGTATTTTTGAAATAACCAACTAAACCTGCAATCCCACTATACTCTCCACCTCTTTCTGCTGCTCATACTAAAGCTTCCACTCTCTCTATTCGAAACCACTCACAGGAAGTGAGTGCATCTTTCAACAACCCCTGCAAGTCTATCTATATATTTCTACAGAAAGCAAGTGACTGTGCAGTACTTTTCTCGACACCCTACACAGTTCTGCCAGTGCCCCTAACACACATGAAAGTTCAGAAAAATCCAACTATTTAAACATGAATTTCATATCCACCCACATCAAGTTTTGATGAGGTTGCTTGGTTGCTCCTTTTGCAAGGACAGGAGCTACAAGGCTGTCCCCTCCTTGCAAGAACAAGCAGGTATTATTAAACAAGCATGGAGATACTCAGGTCTAAGAGACCAAAGCCCTCAGCACGCATCATGTCTCACAGGGCACTGGTGGCACTAGATGGAACACTGGTTCCCTGAAGCAAGCCTCAGTCCTCTCTACGCATCTACTAGCATCTGACAGACTGTTTGCTCTATGCTACTGTTTACCTGCACTGTTCACATTAGTGGATTTCAGCACGGGTGGTGGTGTGACATGGTTGGCAATGGCTGTGGAAGAAGGGGGAGGTATAGGAGGGACTGCAATTTTGCCTCCTGGTGGGGGTGGCAGTAAGCTTAGGCCTCCTGATCCAGACACACGGGGCTTGGCTGCTCCTCCTTTCTTTGTTGTCATGTTCTGTAGAAAAAGAAAAGACACGTGAGGAAGAGTTTCCATTGGCATATCCAGAGAAAGAAGCAGGGTAAACTGGGCTGCTTACCCCAATGTTCAGTTTGATGGTCTGCCCTTCCTTAAACCCTAAGTCTAATTTGGGACGTGTGTCAGCTTCCTGGGACTCCTTGGAGATCTCAGTCTCCTGCTTTACCCACCTAAAAAGAAGAGAGGAAGGCATAAGACCCTACGACAAAGGGGAAGAGGGCTTCAGAAAAATGCATGGTTCCTCTCCCCATCCCACCAAAGAACTACCTTGTCTTGTCAAACCAGATACCTTCCTACTCTCAGCATAGTACAGCAAAAAGCTGAGACCACCACAAACCCAAGAGACTGTCTAACACTGCACCTGTAGCATCACTGGACCTCAGCTTAAGACTTACAGATCTGACCCTGCAGGACTCTCAGCTTGCATAACAGTTAGCAGCACGTTCAAGCGTCCCTGACAGAGCCAGAGCAGGGCTTCATGACCATCCCAAGGAAGCCTGTGCTAAATGAACATGCACCACCACCCGCCATGTTCTACAGGCCAGAAGTAAAACAGCATTCCAGAAAAGCACAACTCACTTGAAGTGATCCTGCAAAGAGACGTTGAAGTCAAAGGCATCACCACGATCCGTGAAGCCAATGCCTATAAAAGCACTTCGTCCTAGCAAGGAGACAGGAGGAGTCATTGGAGGTGCCCTGCAAATGGGCCCTTGTGTTCATTCACTCCAAAATCCTGCTTCTCCTAAACCACTCTCTGCTACTTCCCTCTGACACACCTGCAACTGGACACCAGCTCATAGCAGTTCTTTGTTCCTAGCCTTCAGGAGGCACCCTTCTTCCCATGCGGCACTCTCAGAAACTCAACATTCCTTCCCAGCCCCTGGACTTTACAATGTACGGAACCCTCCTCTGTTAATCTTGCCTGCCTACCCCCTCCAGGCACACTACCTCGTCTTTTCAGTGCTCCCAACACCATTTCAATCCACACTGCACACACCCAGCTCCATCAGGCTAAGTCTTCTCCACCCCTAGCACTTGGCACACGTGACCCCTCAACTCACCGGTCCCATCCTGAATTCGAATGACAAAATAGCGGCTGGAATCTGTCACAGTCTCAACTGCAATGCCAGGGTATTGATCTATAGGAGCCTGGGCAAAGAGTTCCCCTGCAGACAAAGAACTGGGTGTTAAGGAGAGCAACTTCTTGATGAAGTGTTGCCAGGGCTGCCATGCACAGCTCTGAGAAGGCTAAGAAGCACAGGCCCATAAGCAGCAATCATAGTCACAGCCTTGCCAAGCTTTCCCTTACCTGAAACCTTATCCTCCAGTTTTATGTAGGCAGTTTTGCCTTTGGAGGTGACACGAAGCCGCCCTGTCCAGTCCGGATGGTCCAGTTTCCAATCAGATGCCCTGAAAAGAAAAGCAACTGTTCACTGACCATACAACCACCCCTCCACTCCTGCAGAACCATCTCAACAGAAGTCTCTGCTCCCAGATGTTCAACAAACGCAGCTGCCTTATTCCACTTCTCTCCCCAAACAATGTATGAGGTCTCAGCTCCGCTCCATTGCTGCCCTTGACACACGCGGCTCTGACTGGCCTCTCTTTCCTCTGGGTAAAGGGAAACAGATACAGTCTAAGCAACATCAACTCTGTCTTCACCTTTATAAGCCTGCAGAAGAGGGGAGACTGAAACCCAGGAACTCACTTAGAACAGTAAACCCAAAAGCACCTAATAAGGGACATGTAAGCATGAGGGTGACCCCAAAACCCTATTCAACAGCATGCTGAAAAGCCACTGTATTATTCTATTATTCTTGTTGTAAAACAATATCAAGTACCTCAGAACCTAAAGGCAGCTAGCTTACACCAGCTAAAACGTCATACACACCACCATCGTGACTAGCCCATCAAAGTCTTTTCTACAGGCTGTTGTAAAGGGAATAAAAAAGGAGGGGAAAAAAAAAAAGAGGGAGAGAAAACAACCCCCACAGGATCCTACGACTGGAAACAAACAGCTGTGGCCAGGCACAGCACCCACTAGGGAACAGTTGGCCAAGTTCAGCGAGTACCACCAACACGCATCCGTGCCTCAGGGCGCAAACCTGTATCTCCAGCAAGCCTCAGGCAAAGCTTGCAGAGCTACCCTCCACCGGTTTTGGCTGGGGAGAGACGGCACTCCTAACTCCCGGTCCCACGGTCTCTCCTCAGAAGTCACGCCGAACGCCGCCTGGCACCCTCCCTGCTGCCGAGCGGCCACTGTCAGCATGCCGTCACACCGCACCAGGCTCACGTCCAGGGACCAGGCAAACCGGGAGCGACCGCGGCTCTGCCTGGAGGGGCTCTCACCTCCTGCACCCAAATAACGGGGCAGCCCCGACTGCCCCGCGGCACGCAGCGGCGGCCGCCGCTTTCAGGCTGACCACCTTGGAGGGGGCTCAAGCCGGCACGACCGCCGAAGCTACAGCCTGTGGGGGCAAGGCCTCAGGGAACAGGCCTGACCTGCTTGCAGCCGCAGACCACGGACTCACAGAGCTCCGCTCCGGACAAGGACATCCCTCCCAAGCCCAGCCCCTGGCCGCCCTGCCCGCAGCCCCCTGCTGCAGCCGCAGCCGCAGCCCCATCCCCGCGGGCAGGGCAGCCAGGGGCTGGGCCGCACCGGGCCCCGACGACCGTGGGCACCACACACACTCTCCCTCACCTGTACCCGCGGTTGGAGGTGCGCGGCGGGATACGGTAGACGTTGACATCGGACTTCACGCAGAGGACGGACTCGTACTCCAGCTCCGCCGCCGCCATCTCGGCCGCGAACTCCAACAAACCGGCGAGGAGCGAGGGGTGGGAGCCTAATAACCGGGGGCGCTTCCGACCGCCATCTTTGATGAGGGCAGACGCCGCCTAGGGGCGCTGAGGCGGGCGGGAAGCAAGCCACGTCGAAGGCGTGGAGGAAGGCATCTTAGATCCTGGCAGCAAAGCGCGGGAGTGGGGAGGTGGCTATCTTGGAGGCGGTTCTGACACAGCAGCGGGTGTCGCTGCCATCTTGGATCCTGGCAGCTTCCCCCACAGGGCCTGGCGCGGCCATGCTTAGTTCGGGCTGATGAAGCGGTACCGGGCACTATGCCGGCCCCGGGAGCAGCCGTGGCGGGAGAGGGCAGAGCAGAGCAGGGCGGGCCGAGGCGCCCCTGGGGAGGCCGGGTACCTGCCCTGGGTGCTGGGGAGGTCCTGAGCTGCCGACCTCCCGTCAGCCAGGTGCGGGGGGGGACGCGGCGGCAGGTGTCAGGCTGGGCGCTGGGAAGCCGTGTCTGGCCCCCCAGTGTGGGCCTTGGTTTTGTGCCACTACACGAACGCCTGGAGGGGATGCGGATCCCTGAGTGCCCGCGGCTGTGGGCCCGGGTGCTTCTCCCCAGCGTGCTTCTCTTTCCTGCAGCCTTGGGTCGGAGCTGGGGTTTTCGGTGGGGATGGGTTTCCCTGTGGCCTGTGGTGCTGCGAGCAGGGGGCTTCTGGTGCAACCGCAAACCGAAAACACACACCATTACAAGTTTTGCAGCTGGAAGTGGTGAAAATGCCTGCTGTGTAAAGGGTAATTTCAAGAGTGTAACCTTCCAGAAATGTGGCCAAAATCAGTGTATAGGTACTAGTTTAAGTACCAAATAAGATAGAGACTATTAGCATTCAAACTGCTGTTTTTAGTAGTTAGGGACTTCCCGTTGAGGAGTGCTGTTGAAGCCTATTGCTATGCAGCAGCCTGTAGCAGAGTCTCAAAAAATGCTGAATGTTTCCTCTGAAAACGGGAAGAAAAGGCGTAAGAGAAGTTGCAGTTACATATCCACAGAGCCAGGGGTGGGTGAATCGTGCTGGGAAGCAATTTAAACTGTCCACAGAAGGCTGAGTGAGCACAGTTTGTTGCTGAGGGTAACGCAAAGTGAATGAAACGGCACGAAGTTTGAGGAATTATTTTTTTCCGGTATGGAGCAGTTAATGCAGTGAGAGCCGGAATGATATCTGGAGATTTGTTTCATGATGTTTATAGAGAGAAGTGGAAAAGGATGGTAACGACCATCAGTCATAGCGGTCAAACAGGCTGTCCTTCTGTCAGGTCAAACATCCAACTAGCCCAGCATTGTATCTCTGACAGTGCCCAGTGCAGAAGGACTTTGAAACAGGTTGTGCTGCTGGTCCCATAGACCTGGTGAGTGAAGCTATTTTGAAGCAAAGAACAGGAGTAGTTTGGGGTCATTAAGACTAGCAAAGTAAGGTACTTGTAATTTAAATAGCATATCTAAATGTAACTGGCCAACTTTTCCCAGAAATTATGTTGACAGCTGGATGGGTAGATACACAGGAAAGGCACGTGACTGATGTGAGCTGAGTACCCAAAGAGATACAGAATGACACAAATGTGCCTCTTTCTCTATCCCTTCCCCTCTGCCAGCTTGCTCTGCCTCCCTGCAGAGGGAAGAAGGGGCTGACACGCTCGGTGTGGTGGCAGATCTTGATGCCCAGGCTCTGCTGTGTGGGTGCCCTGCCAGGCTGCATGCTGGGGTGAGCAGAGACCTGCCCAGAAAGAGAAATTTGAACCCTTTTATGCAGCCAGTTCAAGAACTACTAGGAATACATGGCCTGGATGCTTAATGCAGATACATGCCACAGTGTAAAAGAAGGTTCTGCCTCCCTGCTTGCAACATGCCAGTGTGACACTGCTTGCCAGACTGCCAGATTTAAGGCAAAGAGGTTGATGAGAGGCAAACCTTGAAGAAGAACAGAGCTACTTTAAAGAAAGCCTATAAAGCAGTGCAGAATTACGCTTTCCTAGTGTACTAGCCCAGCAATCTGTAGTGTAAGGACTTTATGGGCCAGGGGTATGGTGTGCGTTTGTTAGAGTTAGTGCATTTTATAGACTTTCATTCTATGGATTCATCTAATTGCTTTTTTAAAACTTATTTATACTTTTGGTTACCCATATCATCTCTGGAACCATGAATCTAATTGTGCAATATGAAAAGTGTCATTTTTTCTTTTCAAACTTCTACCTGATCATTTCATTTGATACCTCCTAGTTCTTGTCCTATGTCACCTTCATATGTTCATATGTCACCTTCTCCATTCTCATCTATTTAGCATCTCATCTATTTAGCTTGTCTCATCTATTCTCATCTATTTAGCTTGTCCACCAAAAGAAGCCATTCTGAGCCATGGCTGCTTCTGATTCTATAACTGTTTTTAAGATGGAGGACCACCACAGCATTCAATATTCTAGAAGCAACTGAATACTTCCAGTTATATTTACCTTTCGCATGTTGACATGATTTTTCATAGAACCTCCTGCAGTGACTGCTAAGTTTTTTCTTTGAATGGTAATAACTTCTCTACATCACTCTGTATGTATGGTTATGGTCGCTTTTCCAAATTCAATAATTCACAATTAGCAATATTAAATTTTGCCTGCCTCTTTATTCTGCTATCATTGAGTGTGCCACAGTCATCCTACAGTCCTTCTAGAAGGAGAGCACCTAAAACAAGAGAGTGGAAGAGAGCCAACTTCTGTAAGGCATGAAAGGTGCAGAAGCAGCAGCAGCACACCAAGAATACATCTCCCAATCGACTCTGTTGAGACTTAACCAGCAGAGAACGCAACATTCTTCTCTGTTTTTCAAACAAGCATCTCTGGACCAAGAAAATACAAAGCACTGCGAATAATAGCTGAAGTTTTTAATATTTTTTTTTTAAAGGATTAAGCAATGAGGTTGAAATCTTAAAGGAGAACATATTTAAAATCAGCATATGAAAGCAATGGAGGATCCACATTCTTCCCACACAGAAATCTTCAATGAATGAAAACCAAGGAATAGCAGAAATCTTGGATGGAACTCCACAATGTTCAGTCGTATGAGGTGTGCAAATAAAAAGGCCTACACAAGTAGGGTAAAATGCGCAGTTTGTGCCAATCCATAGGTAACCTCATAATAAACCATGCAGAAGAATCATTTGGGATTTTGCTTTGTTGGGTGTTTTTTTTTTTTTTTTGCTTATTTAAGAAAAAAAAAAAAAGGCATTTTCCAGGAATGTACTTCATGGACAGGCCCAACATTTGGAGTTTTCCAAGAAGGAAGGGTACATGGGAAACCAGTCTCACAAAATGACTCATTAGATAATGGAAAGGTTAATCCCAGGATGAGCATTTTTACAAAACAGTCCAAATACTGTTTCAAATGGTGCTGCCTTCACTGCAAATGCCCTGGCAAAACATCTGACCTGAACACTCGCCCTGTTATTGTGACGAGCTACTTTTTAATTATGTGTGATCTGTGTATGTACCATCTTTGCCAAGCTTGGTGTCCAAAGCTTGTGCTTACCTGAGCTTACTCAGCAACGTATAAAAATGCCTTGGGGGTCATTCAGTGGATTTGCTAAAGAGGCGAGTCTGAGGAGGACCAGTGCAGGGCAGATACTTGATGTTGCTGGAGAGTCCCTATGAAACTCCATGCAGAGTTGTGACAGTGAAAACAAGCACACAGCAAAGACTGGCCACCAGACCACCGCAGCGTGCTGTCTAGAGAAACAGTTGTCCTACTTATGGCTGAGTTTTGTATGGGGAGTTTCTCACAGGTTTTTTAGGAAGATGGGTTTGCCATATACACAAGGAATATTAAGGGTCTGTGAAAGCTCATAGCGCGCGGGTGACCAGACCCGCAGAGAAACAAATGGGAGATCTGAGAGGGGCCACAAAGTTTTGTAGAACTGCAGGAGTAGCAGCACAAATGTGAAATACAAGTGGAATTCTTAGTTCTTGCCAAAGTGTTTTGGAGACAACCTGCATATTGTAGCAGGACAGAGGCTTTTGTAAACGTGCTGATCGCATTTTTGGGATTGTGTATGGGTATAACTAGTAACTGACAGACTGGTGCAGTTTTGTAATAACAAGCATGAAATGGCAATATAAATGGTACCTTGCATTAAGGTTTTAGCCAACTTGGACATGCTGGACAACTGGGCAGACAGGAACCTCATGAATGTCAGCAAGAAGTGCAGAGTCCCTATTTTGGGTTTGCATGGCAAGGTTTTGGCAGCAGGGAGGCTACAGGGGTTACTTCTCCAAGAAGTTGCTAGAAGCTTCCTGTGTGTCTGATAGAGCCAATGCCAGCCAGCTCCAAGACGGATCTGCCACTGGTCAAGGCCAAGCAAAAACCAACCGGAGGAGCTTTTGCAGCCAGAGAGAGGAGTGAGAAGATGTAAGAAACTTCGCAGACAGCGACGTCAGTGCAGAAGGAGGGGCAGGAGGTGCTCCAGGTGCCAGAGCAGAGATTCCCCTGCAGCCCCTGGAGAAGACCATGGTGAGGCAGGCTGTCACCCTGCAGCCCATGGAGGAGGTGTGATGGGGTGGCGAGATTCCACCTGCAGCCCGTGGAGGACCCCACACCGCAGCAGGGGGAGACACCTGAAGGAGGCTGTGAACCCATGGGAAGCCCACGCTGGAGCAAGCTCCTGGCAGGACCTGTGGCCCCGTGGAGAGAGGAGCCCATGCCAGAGCAGGTTTGCTGGCAGGACTTGTGACCCCGTGGGGGGCCCCCACTGGAGTAGTCTGCTCCTGAAGGGCTGCACCCCGGGGGAGGGACCCGCGGGAGCAGTTCATTAAGAACTGCGGCCCATGGGAAGGACTCACATTGGAGAAGTTGGTGGAGGACTGTCTCCTGTGAGAGGGACCTCACACTGGAGCAGGGGTAAAGTGTGAGAAGTCCTCCCCCTGAGGAGGAAAGAGCGGCAGAGACAACGTGTGATTAACTGATCGCAGCCCCCATTCCCTGTCCCCCTGTGCCACTCGGGGGAAGTGGGTAGAAATCAGGAGCAAGTTAAGCCCAGGAAGAAGGAGGGGTGGGGGGAGGTGTTTTAAGATTTGGTTTTATTTCTCACTGCTCTGTGTTTGCTTGGTAATAAATCAGATGAATTGCTCTCTAAGCCTGGTCTGTTTTGCCCGGGACAGTAATTAGTGAACAGCCTTTCCCTGTCCTTATCTCGACCCACAAGCTGTTTGTTACACTTTTTCTACCCTGTCTGGTTAAGGAGGGGAGTGATAGAGGGGCTCTGGTGGGCACCTGAACTCCAGCCAGGGACAACCCACCACAGTCATGCACCCGGGGAGGAACAACCCCATGCACTAATACATGCTGTGGGCTGACCACCTAGAAAGCCTCCTTGTTGAGGACAATGATGTGGTGGTCCTGGTGGACAAAAAACCTGAACATACGCCAGCAATGCACCCTTGCAGCCAAGAATGCCAATAGCTGCCAGGGCTAGATTAGGAGGAGTGCTGCCAGCAGGTTGAGGGAGATGATCCTTCCCCTCTACTCAGACTTGGTGAGACCACATCTGGAGTGCTGGCTCCAGTTCTGGGCTCTGTAGTACTATAGAGACATGGACATAGTGGAGCAAAACTTGTGGAGAGCCATTGAGGTAGTTAAGGGACTGGTACACCTGTCATGCAAGGAGTGGCTGAGAGAGCTGGGACTGTTCAGCCTGGAGAAGAGAAGGCTCAGGGGGATCTTACTATCTATCTGAAAGGATTGTTTAATGGAGATGGAGCCAGACTCTTCTCAGTGGCGCCTGGTCATAGGACAAGAGGCAATGGGCCAAACTGAAACACAGGAAGTTTCATCTGAACACAATAAACCAGTTTTTTAGTTTGAGGGTGGTTGAACACTGGAACAGGTTCCCCAGAGAGTTTGTGGTGTCTCCTCCTGTGGAGAAACTCAAACCCAACTGGACAGAGGCCTGGACAATCTTCTCTGTCTGACCCTGCTTTGAGCAGTGGGTTTGAGTTAGACGGTTTCCAGACAGTCTTCCAACTTAACTGTTCAGTGATTCTGTGAATTAGAGGCTCTCTGAGCTAACTCATCTGTTTATTATGAGGGGAAGGGAGAGATCCAGAAGAGAAGAATGCAGTGTGGTGATGTGGGATTACTGTCAAAGCTGCAAGTCTGGTCTGGTCTGGTCTGATGAAAGTAACAAATTATCTTTTTTTCCTCCTTGCACCATCTCCTCTGAGAGTCTACATCATTAGGCCCTTTGCATGGAGGTGCAAAACACTTCACTAGTCAAGCCTTTTAAAAGGCTTGTTGATCTGGAAAGCTATACAGAGAGGTACATCATCTCATCACTGTCCAGGGTGAGCTGGCTGGACTGAAAGTGCTTACTGTGTCAAGGCTGGCTGCCGGGGAGAGATTTTAACTGAGAGTGTCAGAGCTGGCCAACTGGTGGAGAAGGAGCTTCTTTCAAAGGAGGGTTTGACTAGAGTCAGTGAGTCATATGGTGGTGAAAAGGCCGGGCGTCCCTTGGCCACAGGAGCCGATAGGAGTCTCCTCCTATCACCACTTTTGCCTGGGTCTGAGGAGTCCCCCAGGAAAGATGGTAGCTGAGAATAAGATGCATCTAAAGGAATTTTCCTGGCCAGCTGCTGACAGCCCATCCACCTTTGGGGGTACAGCCCCGCCCTGGCCTGCCTTTGTCTTTCTGGTTTTATGTATTTTGTGTTGGAGGCAGCCTTCGTGTGTTTCACAGAGACATGCTCAGGAGCAGAACTCTGCTCCATCCTGGTTCTTTTTCCAGACCAAAACAAAAATGCCAAGGCTGATCCTTCTGTGTCTGGGCTTTGTAATTTCTTCTAGCAGTCTTGACTTCCCAGATTGGGAGGGGTGAGGGGGAACCCCATTGTTGCACAAATGAAATGTCTTGCCTTATATGTCTTGTCTTTTTATAGTCTTGCCACATTTTGTGCTATCAGCATTTCAGTTAACTACATCTAACTTTTCAAGTTCCTTCTTTTTAAAAAAAAACACATAAAATTTAAGTACCCTAAAAAGGTAAAAAATCAGCTTAAAATCCCTTTGACATGACCAATTATGGTTTGCTGAGTGCAATGTTCCGTGTTTGGTGAATTAAGCTGTCTCAAGCTGGGACAGAAGCTGATCTGGATTTATAAGAATCCCAGAAATGAGATTAGCTAGGTGAATGTGCTGATCTGATAAAACATGGAAGTGGCTACAAGACAACAGATCAGACAACTGATGGTGGCATGTCAAGGTTTGGAATTATGAATTACATCTGTGGTGGGTTGACCTTGGCTGGACATCAGGTGCCCACCAAGCCGCTCTATCACTCCCCTCCCCAGCAAGACTGGTAGGGGAGAAAATAAGGTGGAAAAACACCCTTGTGGGTCAAGATAAAGGCAGTTTATATGCTCCCAGTTCCTCCCCTTATCTCAGTTTATTGCTGAGCAGATGTCATATAGTGTGGAACATCCCTTTGGGGATGTTCCCTTTGGGGTCAGCTGTCCTGGCTGCATCCCCTCCCAAGATCTTGCCCACCCCCAGCCTGCTGGTGACGAGGAGGAATGTTGGAGAGAGACAACCCTGATGCTGTGCCAATGCTGCTCAGCAGTAGCCACAGTGCTGGTGTGTTACCAACACCTTGCTGGCCACCAATACACAGCACAGCAGTGTGAGGGCTGCTGTGGGGAAAACTAACTCCAGCTCAGCCAGACCCAGCACAACATTAAGCAAAAGTCAGCGTTACGCCAATAGGCAAGACGTGATTCAGTCATCTTATGGAAACTATAGTAAAGTGTATGTCTGTCTGAATCATTCCCTTGCTTTCTATTGGGACACCTTCTTCTGGTTTCATTGTTTGTTTATCAGCAGATCATATCTAAAACTTCAAATAGGAGTTGTTCTAAGCCTTTCTGTCAGGATGAAAGAACATCGCTCACACATGCACATAGAGGAAAAAAGCAGTTCCTAAAATGTCATGTGAGTTTCTTTTTTCAGTCACTCCAGAGACAGGGCTGATAGCACTTGCTCCCTGGCACACCAACATATCTGCCTCACTCAGGTAAGTGTAATAAGCTGCAGAATTCTGCTTTCCTCTTAAATTTGCAAGTTCTTATTCTTCACTTCTGAAAAGCCTCTCTCTTCCTCCAGTTCCCCCTTCCATTTTCATAACCACATAGCTGCCCTTCTAGCACTCTTGAAAACATAGTGTGGGCAGTATCTCCTTATTGATTCATCCCTCGGTTTACTTTGGAGTAGGATTTGTATACCTGTCTTTACAGCATTCCGCGATTCCCAGTCCTCTTCATACCATCTTCTGTAGCTATATGAGGAGGCAGCAAGCTTCAGCTCTTGCAGCACTGATCTCCAGCTGTCTCTGTCAAGTCGCTTCTGCAAGACCACAGGATACATAACAAACTTGTTAGAATTTTAAATTAAGTCCCCAGCTGCTTTCCAGTGACTGCTTTCAAAGCTTTCCTTGCAGGTCACCCTCACTTAAAAGCTTCTCAGCAGTTGTTACCAGAAAGTGGTAAATTGCAACGTTTATCGCAATGGCTTATCTCATTTTCTTCCTGATGAAGCGGTGTAACACTTATGTATTGCTGCACATTTAGATGTTGTGGAAGAAAAAGCTTGATGATTTGGAATATTTTTTGCTAAATGATATTGATATTTAGTCCTGCACACAACAGTCCCTTTTTGGCATTTAAGTACTGGCATAATAGAAGTTAAAATAGATTCAGTCTGGGTTGTCTATTCATGTCTCCTGAGTTGCTTCTGCAGGCTGTATTCAGCTCTTACCTATGCAGTTTCCTTGCATTCTGGTAATAGGGACCTTCAGCCACACATCTGTCTTCATTGATTTGGCAAGGGTTTAGTTAATGGGGGTTTTATAAACAATTCTATTAATGCCTGAAGGATGAAGATCAGGCTCTTTTTCTCTGTTCTATTTTGACACTACTAGATTTCCTTTCCTTTCTAAATTTACTAATATCCAAGTCCAAGAATAATTGAGCAATTAAAGTTTTTCCACTACTATTCTCATAGTTTTGAAACATCGCTTAGGTATTCTGTGGCTCAGCTATTACTCTGTATTTCAGTTTTTCTTTCTACAACTAAATCTATCTGTTCTTAATTCATTTATTGCCTTTCTCCTCATCAAGACTAGCTTTCCAAGGAACCACCACAGAAAGTTCTGAAGAAAAGTGGGGAAAAGGAAGTACTTACTGAGACTTCCCTAAAAATACCCCTTAGCAAACAGACTTGCTGTTGGGTCTGTTCTCTTTGTAATGTCCAGGAAGTGCAGCAGGGTTATTTCATTACGATAAGCATTGCTTTCTTAACCTAAACCCATTTCTGGTTATGCCAGAAGAAATCACTCGTTTTAAAGGGGAAAAGGAACTAGAATGCTGACTTAGCTCTCGGAAGAAGAGAAGTGTGTACGAAGCTGAAAGTCGATCAGGAAAGACGCGTGATGACAGTGTGGGCATGTGAATAGAGAGCTCCGCTTTAGAGTGGAGACTAAAAAGAAATGGGCTGAAATCGAAGGGGATGACAGAGATTGGAGAACTTAAGTGTGTGTGTGTGTACACACACTCACCCCCACACCCACCTCCACACGCCCACACCGCACCCCCCTCCCACTCTCTTTGAATAGTGGGGCTTAGGTCGCTTAGCCATCATGAGAACGACGAAGTCTATAATGGTCAGGCTTTGGCCTTTAGCACAAACTTGCACAGACCGAAGCCTTTTACCCTGACAGCTCTGTACTGTCACCTGACTCATGGATACTTCGGTACAGATAAAGAGTTGAAGGAGGAAAGTATGAATTGTTCACTCATTTGCTTTCTGTTTTATAGCTACAGCATGTATCAGCTCCTGGCTAACAGCAGTTCACATGAACAGGATGCTGCATATTATGCACCAGAATCCATTGTCTCCATGGCTATCTTCATCATCGTTTTCATCACAGGTATCCTAGGCAATGGATTGGTAATCTGGATAGCAGGTCTGAAAATGAAAAGGTCTGTGAACGTCATCTGGTTCCTAAACCTTGCTATGGCTGACTTCATGTGCTGCCTGTCCTTACCATTTTTCATTGTTCACCTGGCCCTCCACGAACACTGGCCATACGGCTCGTTCCTCTGCAAAGTCATTCCATCAGTCATAACCTTCACCATGTTTGCTAGTGTCTTCCTGCTTGTGGCCATCAGCATTGACCGGTGCCTCCTCGTGATGAAACCCATCTGGTGTCAAAATCACCGAACGCTGAAATTTACATCATTAATATACAGCGGCATTTGGATCCTGGCCTTCATTTTCTGCTGTCCTGTCTTCCACTACCGTGAGACTAGTGCTCATGATGGCAAAATTGAGTGTGGGTACAATTTTGGAGATGATGAGGAGCTAGATTACATGGATGAATACTCATCTTTAGCCTACAATGCTAGTGACTCATGGGGAAATTTCTATGAAGGTGATCATTCAGTGTCCCTTACCCTAGTGGTAATAAATATCATTAGGGTCATCTTTGGCTTTGTACTCCCCTTTGGCATAATGGCCATTTGCTATGCTCTTATTGCTTTCAGAATGCGTGCAAATCAGTTTCACAAGCCACGCAACAGGACGCTGCGAACAATTGTGCTCGTGGTAGCTGCGTTCTTCATCTGCTGGGCTCCATACCACGTAGTTGGGATTCTGTCCCTTGTACCTACTCTTGGAACAGGAGTGAAGGAGTCGTTGATCCTCTGGGATCACCTCTCTACAGCACTTGCATATGCCAATAGCTGCATCAACCCCCTGCTCTATGTTTTTGTGGGACGGGACTTCAGGGCAAAGGCACAGCAATCAGTGCGTGGAATCTTGGAAGGTGCCTTTAGTGAGGAACCAACGCGTTCGATGTCCTACTCCCTCGACAGAAGCAAGACTTCAACAGAGAAGGATGTTAGCAGCACAGTGTAAACCAGGACTGCCAATCAGCATGGTAGAAAGAGCCACCTATGGCCCTGCACATCAATCACTCTACACTTAACAACTTTTCTTGCTCCAACACATTTGATTAATCTGCGGATCCACAGACATGCCACCGAGATGGTTCAGATCATATCAGCTAACTCCCTTTATATCCTACTCTAGAGAGATGGGAAGTTGGAAGTACCAAGAGTAGTAATTTGAGGGAAGATTCTGGTGAAGCAGGAGACATGGAGTTCTCTAACCTTTAAAGAAGAAAGCAGGCTTGCGGAACAATTTGCAGTGGGATCGTGTAGTTTAACCTCTGAATTGCTAGGTGAGAGTGTCTGTTATTTGCATGTGTCTATGTCCTACACCTCCCATCTCTGATAAACTGCAGACAAAACTAACTTTGATGTTTCTCCTTGGAATCTGTCATCCCGTCTTTCCTCTCCTTGGAATATATTTTGGGTCCAAGGGGATTTTTTCCGAAGATTTCCCTAGAAGGTAGTGCTTCATTTTCTTACAGCCATGCATTGGAACAGCACTTGCCCCAGTCAGCTGCATTGAGCTGACTTTTACGCCCTTGTAGATGCCCAAGGTATTTCTTTGTCCTGGCAAATACATCACTGTGCAGTAGTAACTGGTCCAGCACACATGTAGCTGTTCATTAGCACTCTCTCCCCAACACTCCCTCCACCAGCAGAGTCCCAAATCTTCCCTTAGGAAGTAGTCTGAGATCACCCAAATGTACTGACTGCATTGTAAGATGGCAGAATTTTAGCAACTGCCATCATTGACGAACCAGATTAGGTGGCTGCTGGACTACCAGCCCTTTGGCAAAACCTTGGCATTGAGAAGGGACACCCTCCAGCCTGACCCCAAGAAGGTGGGGAAGGAGCCTGTTGCAGCAGTCAAGTCCCATTTTCTAGAGGAGAGATGTGCTGCTTGTATTTCTGGTGATCAACAACAAAATTTTCATCCAGTTCAGGCTATCTGGGGTTGTTACCCAAAAAAAAGTATGTTTACTAGGTATTCTAAGGAAGTGGTTTAAAATCTGCTTTTTGTGCTAGTCCTTCCTTAACAGCGTAGGGCCAACAAATGGTACGACAAACAGCCACTACGCATTGGTGGTGTTTTTCAGTTTGCCCTTCTGGCGAGCACAAGCCTCAGTGCCCTGAGAACCATCAGCTGTGAGAACTTTTGACTTTGACTTAACATCCTAAAAAGTCTCAGTCTTAAAGCACATATAGGTGTGGGCTGTTAATTTAGCCATGTACACACCCAAATTCTGTTTCTAAGGTAAGCAGGTCGGAACCAAGCCCACTTGACAGGCGCCGCTGGGAAAAAAAAAAGTCAACACTGGCACCAAAAGCGTTAAACCATAAACATTCACTTTTTCTTTTTATTAAGAAAGCATGCACAAAAATAAACTCGTGAGACCACACCCCTCTCTCCCTGACCACTGACACAAAGCACAGGAGGGGCTGCACCTCGCTGGAGGGGCCGCAGGAACCCCTCCAGGTGACAGGCTGGCATCCCGCCCCTCCCTGCAGAGCTCCACACCGCCCACCCGATGCCTTCCCACGCACTAACAACGCACATTTATTTCAGGGGCAGAGGAACGAGGCTAATTTGCACACTGACCGGCATGTATTTACATATGCAAATGAGGCACAACTTAATTCGCAAATGAGGCAAATATGCAAATGAGGAGCACTTGGATACACAGAAGGAGCCATCTGTTTTTCTTCCGGTGGTGCTTTCAGACTTCCACAGGGCTGGCTCTCAGTAACATCCTCTGCAAAGCACTAACTGGCACCTACCAGAGGTTGTCTCTCATGGCTGTCTCTGGTGCCACTTCCCACAGAAACCCATTATCACATGTCCTTCCAAGTCGTATCGTTCCCATCCTGAGGCAGCATGGCTAACAGCTGACTCCATGCTGAAGTTGGCTCTGGGATTCCTCATTTCTCTTGGAAACACCCAACGACGAACTCCCCCCAAAACACACACTTAAAGAAAAAAACAAACAAACAAAAAAAAAGAAACAAAAATGTCGTGTTCCTCCCTCCCCCCAGTACAACAAGACTCTGTCCACTTCCCTGACAAAGATCCAATTGGTTTATCCCTACAGCAAATTTAAGAAGTAATGCCAGTTCCCCACCTTCCTGCAGCTGGAGTAGAGGTTGTTACTCCCCTGCCCCAGGTCTGTCAAGCGGCCATGACATTTTATTTATTTCCATCTTGGTTCCCTGGTAAACAGCGAATACAGGCTGCTTGGGGGATGGCTTTACACATTAAGAGGAAACAAGAGGTTTGACAGAACAGAGCCATACCAGAAAAAAGGGGAACACAGGACACAGCTTCGGGCAAGAGGCATCTCAACACTCACTCCTGCTCCTGCACCTTTTCCACCTTTCCGATTTGCAAGTGCTGACAAAACATCCTTCGGGATTTATGCTAAATTCCATCATCTCCCCAGCTGAACTGCAAGGGGTCTGACTCACCCTCCTCTGTTTTATACTGTACACTTTGGCTGTTAGGTTTAAAAATCGGCCTTACTCCGTCCTCTCTTCCAATGCACCTCTTACAAAAAAAACCACTTGTGAGGGCCTCCCCGTTACTCGACCAGAGGGTCCAGCCCTGTGACCAGAAGTCCCCTAGTCCACCTCTACCCTGAACAGCAGCTTCCTCTTCCCACCGTTACCCTATTCACAAAGGGGGAACCGCTGATGCAGAATTTGTTGCTGGCACTCTCAAACCACAGGCAAGGACAGTGTCCAAAAGACATATGAGGGGCAGAGGGCCAAATAACTGAACAAATACTGATGGGAGAAAACATCCAAATTTGCATATGCAAGTAAGAGCCTCACTACATATTTTGAAGAAGGGCTTGAAGGAGTGGGGGGTGAAATTAAAAGCTCTGGGGAATAGAATTTGCTGAATCACACGTGACACCCCTGACTGCTTCTTTTACCTGATGGGTATGTAGGCTTCACCTGGAGGCTGCAAAAGGCAGTGTAGAAAATAGGTCAAGATTCCCTCAAAGTCTCTCAGTCCATCCTCAGAGATGGCGCTGCATTCTGAAACCCAAACTTCTCTGCTGAAATACCACCCCTGCTACATTCTCCGTTCTCCAAACTCAGGTCTACCTTCCCAGCTCAGCTCTCCCTACCTCAGGGATTACTCTCTCCTTGTACTTGGGAACGCTGCTTCTTTTCTTGCTTTTCCTGCTGGTGTGAGAAAGTTCACAGAGCTAAGATCACCCCTCCAGTGTCCCTTTAGCCCCCTGACCTTTACGACATTTACGAAACAACATAACTACAGGCTCCCAGGGTCCACTAGGCTCTCTCACTCCAGTAGCCAATACGACAGATTCACCGGCCACCTTGAAGGGAAAGAGGGATTGTTAAACGCAAAATGATGGAGGCAGAGAAAGATGCACTCGAGGATTCAGCCTTCCAAGGTCTTTTCATGGCACCAAGGACCCATCTTTCCGCCCTCCACTGGGCGCCACGCAACATGAAAGAGCCGATCTGATGCGCCTGAGGCCACCAGAGGAGGGGGAGGGCTGTGCTCAATTACTGGTAATAATAATAATAATAACAATAATAATAATAAACAAAAGAAGGAAAAGAAGATAAAACAGGACGCAAGGAAGGATTATCTTCGGCAGCATCTTGCGGTGGCTTCTCTGGCGGAGATAGAGAATATATATCTATATACAGGCAAGGCAGAGAGGCTGGGGAGGGTGGTGCTGGCACCATTCACCCCACGTCCCCCTCCCCTCCCTTGTCCTTCAAAAAGGACGGGCTGTCAAGTCTGTAACTCGCTAAGTGATCAAGTCCCAGTCGAAATCATCGGGGATTTCCTCATTGGCGCCTGGAGGAGGCCCTGGAGGCCGAGGGACCAGATGGTGAGCTGAGCCAAAAACAAGGAAAAAGAAGAGAAAGGAAAGAGAACAGTTAGAATAAAAAATTTCATTCTTTTTAACTGTGGGCCCTTGGGCAAGAGAAAGCATAAGCGATTCGGGCCTTCTCCCCTCCAACAGTCTAACAAGCAAGAACACTCCTGGCATGAACTTCTCCCTGTCAGACAGCACTTCCCAATGTCTGTAGGTGGTCTGCTGTGAAATTCTCCACAGCAGCTTCTACAGAGGTTAAGCTTCAGCCTCCTTAACTTTCCTTACAGCTGACTGTGGGTAAGAGCACGAAGGACTTCATCAACAGAAGCTCGTCATGTAAAGTTGCCTTCAAGCAGCAAACTGAAGGTGAGGCTGAGCTAGAAGACTATGTGAAGTGAAAGAAATCAGGCCACCGAAATCCTCAGCCTTGGCAGAGCTATGGCAGAGCCCCAAATGGAGGGTCCCTTGCAGTCCAGGCTCCCTCTCTACCCTCAGTGCTCCGCTTGATTAGTAAGTGCTTTGGGAAAAATGCACAAAGGTCTTGGGAACCGGTTCTTTAATGTTCACTGATATACTAGGCATTAATGTCACCCCTCACCTGGGCGATTATATCCTGGAGAGTCCTGGGTGGAAATCTGGTACATAGGAGATGGCCCGGAGAAGAGATGGGGAGGCTGGGGCTGACCATAGGAATTCACTGTGAAAGGAAAGGAATAGGGAAAAAAAAAAAAACCAAACTGTTAACATCCTGGTCAGCTGCCTTGGCCCTGACTGGGTGGCAGCTCAGCCACAGAGCAACTCACTCAGACCCACGGGATACTGAGGAGGTGTTCAGCTGTTGGGTCCTAACTGCAAGCTATAGCTTGGTCAGGGATCTTGTTCTTGGAACCAGCAGGAGTTTCTCTATTATTGTAAAAGAAGAAAATTTTCATCCAGAAACACCACAAGCTGGCTCATTATCATCCATTTAGTTCAGTACACACCGCCACAGTTCTATCAAGACCATCATATCATCTGTGCTCTCCTCAGAGAGCATCCTCCTATTCCTTGTCCAGTCAGTATTTCTCCAACATGGGTGCAAAAGCTTTCTTCTTTACAGCTCCTGCCATCTGGAATAGCACTCTCTACCTTGCCACTCGTTTCTGTTGGTCACCCACAAAACCACCACCCTCTTCTCCTTTTATGGGTTTACCTTTTAAAGGTATTTCTGCCTGGAGAGGTTCCCTGTCAATGGTATGCATCACACATACCGTGTCTAGGCCACAGACACAGGACATCCTAATTCTTTAAAGCCAGAGGAAGCTAAGTTGCTACCAACTGCTCTTACAGCCCAGCCCTGAGTTACTTAGTGCTACATTGCCTGGCAAGGCAGCAAGTAATTTAGTGTATTGACACAATTGGGCCTTCATTTACATGTCATTTTTAGTCTTCCTCCTAATTACCTTGGTTCATGGATTGCTCCTGTTTGCCACTGTTCAGGGCACAAGAATCAGAGATTCGGGGGGGCTGCTGTGGGCCAACCAGATGAGGGAGCTGACCAGTCTGGGTAAGGAAGTGATTAAGGGAGTCACAGAGGTTGGCAATATGGTGTTGATCCAGCGTCCAGTTCTTCCGCTCAGCCTGGCGCAGACTCTCCATCAGCTCTGGAGAAGACGAAGGGCAATGTCAAAGACAGCACGCACACTGTGCTCTTCCATGCAAAGAGCTTCTGTCTTCGACCCCTAAAGCCTACCTTCTCCCCACAAACCCAACTTCATTGCTTCGAATCTGTCACCAAACTCCTGGAGAGCTCCGTATCTAGGATACTGTCTCACTGACTCAGGTAGGGGAGGGGAGAGTAGGAGGGAAAAATCTGTTAGCTTTCTGACATACTTCTATACAGTAATTCCCCCTGCCCAAAATTCCTGTAGTGTTCAAGTGCTTCAGGGTCTTTAACAGAACCCATAAAGTAGCACACCACATTTTACAAATAGGAGAGTTGAGTCTCTGAGAAACCCATGGACTTGACATGGTTACATTGGAAAAAAAAAAAATCTAGGCACAGAACTCACATATTCTAAATTACAGCCCTAGTCACTGAGTCACTAGACCTAGTCACTAGGCCAACACTGACCTGAGAACTGGGAGTGCTCAATGCTAGACCAGTTCAGCCGGTTTACCATCTTGAAGCTTTCCTTCAGGGAATCAATGTTGGAGCACCAATCAGGGGGAAATGCTGGAATGAAATGGGGACAAGATTATTCCAATACAGACTGCCCTTTCCCTCAGCCCTTTAATATGAAATGATTGGCCCATCTTCACCAAAGGGCCTGATGCTACAGTCGCTAAAAATCCTTTCTCCCTTGGAAGACTATGGATGGTACCTCCTCCTTAATTTAGAGCCTGACTTTATCCTGCATCCCTAAACAGAATCCCAAACCCATTGTGGATATATCCTCCTTTCCTTCAGCAAGGGAGCAATTTCCCTCTCATTTCAATCCTAACTGCCTTTCACCCTCTTCCACACACAATATAGCAATACTTGGGAAAAGCTGGCTTGTGGAATTTCTGTCTGGGGGCTCCTCACCGCTCCCTTGTCCCCGGCTGTTGTGTCCATCACCCCTGACTCACCAAAGCCAGCACTGTTGATTGAAGCCTGTGACTGCTGCTGCTGCTGGTGCTGATGTGGCTGCTGCTGTGGGTGGGAGTGCGGGTGATGTTGTTGATGCTGGTGGTAGCCTCCATGCTGCATTGGAGGCGGATGCATGGACATCACTGGTGGAGGGCCATAACCTTCACCACCCTGCTGCTTTCCCCCTTGAGATGGACAGCCCTCTGGGGTTGGAGTGTGGAGTGGGGGAGCAGCACCCACTGATGAGGGGCCTTGCTGCTGCTGCTGCTGGTACATGTAGTAGTTGTGGTTGGAGGGCTGCATGTCACCAAGGAGAGAAGAGAAACCTGCCAAGTAAAAGAAAGAGGAGGGAGCTTTAAGAGCTGCCTGGATCAGACCTCTGCTTAAATTATCCATCTCTAATTTCACACTGCTCATCCTGCTATTTATGAAGCTTTTGGAGTGCCCTCTACAGGCTGCCAACGACTGTCACCTGCACAGTTACGTGCTTACTGCACTCTAGATTATGTCCAAAACAAAAGGATCTACAACAAAGCCCCAGCAGGAATTAGGCACCCAAATTCCTTCCCGGATGTTTCCTCTATTTACCAAAGTAACCCGTGCTCTCCTGAAATTTCACGTGCGTGTTGTTTCCCTAGAAATTACCATCAAGCAAGCTTAAACAACAAAACTTGATAAATCTGATTTGCTGTTTCCAAAAGCTGACTTCGGTTCCCATCGTATAAGCAGCTTGGTTGGGAACCTTCACAATTTTTCTCACACGGATCATTAGAGGTCACACATTCTACTGCTTTTGTACACAGGGCACATTGCACGCATCAGGGCTCCTTTATTACTTTCATTCCTCCTGACTCATTGGGTGTGTCGTTTCTATCCTCTTGTATTTCAGGCATCCCCTACATGCAAGAGTATCAGGTGTTCTCCATTCTTCGCCACGTCAGGAGCTCAGCATATTTCTTATGTCTGCTTCCCTGGTCCATTCTCCCCTTACACTGTGGAACCTCTAAGAAAAATCACAGTGAAGGGCATGACACGCCACTAACCTGAGCTACCCGTTCCTTACCTTGAATGTCCTTACTTGACCATGCCATCCACAAGCAATCCTCAGTTTTTCACTAGATCCGAAATCAACCCTTAGAGCACCCTATTACTGTGATGGGGCAAAAGGATTAATGCTGCCATCCCAAATCAAAAGTTGCCCACAAAATTTCCTCAAAAATCATAAGATTTCCTATACTACCTTATACAGCTGAAAACTTGGAGGAAAAAAAAACAACCCCAACCAAAACCCACACAACACCCAAAAGACCGCTGCTAAGCTTTTACACACAGAGGCACCCACTGAGTTAAAGTTCTTCTCTACATTTTTTAGCTTGCTCATTCTACATCTCACATAACAGGCTCCTACTAGGAATTTCAAGTGCCAGCATAATAAAAGCGTCAAGGTAATAAATTTTTATTTCACTGAGACTATAAGCTCAGGAGGCTTCTCCTAGAGTAGCAAACTTTGCCTGCACTGTATGATGGCTGACAGCACAGGTGAGAGGCACTTCTATGAATATATTCCTTTTTACACCAGACTAATATTTAGAAGAGTGTTTAAAGGTAGGAACAGCAACTCAAGATTTTTTCTGAAGTTTTTTCCATGCACACCACACCTCATCCCTACAGCGATTCTGCCCTCTGGTGGCTGCTCCCTCAGTTCCAGAAATGCAAGCTATGAACAGAGTTGTAGGCTGTCTTTCACCCTCCCAATTCTCTAAGACCCTGTACAATCCTACTTTTAACAGATCTGAGAAACTGCAACTTTCCACTCTCCTTTCATGTTTGCCCACATGCAACAATCCCCTCCCTCCTAAGGTTTTTAGCCTGACAGATTGTGAATACTGCTCCAACGTGCTTTTTTTCAGTACTTCATTTTTCTAAGCGTCTGCCATTTCAGTATTTGCTTTTGTATCAACACAGGGTATTTTTAAATCATTATCTTCTTTATCCTGAGAAAGCTAGGGGGAGCAATAGATAAAGGACATGCAGATTTCTTATCTGCTCCTGGCAGAACTAATTACAGCATGCCAAAGAAGGAAAGTCTGTTTGCACAGGCTCCTAAATGAGGGAAGATCCGAGAGATACCCAGGATAGATCAGTGGACAAGACTGCGTGGGCAGATACCTGCCCACCCCACATGACGCATATGGTTACTCACCATGCTGAGAGGAAGATGATTTCTCCAGCATGGATTTGTAGAGATTTCGGAAGGACCAGCTAAGATCCTGGAAGTTGATCTCAGAGTAGGGGAACTTGAAGTCATGGTTGGCACTGTACAGCGGAGGTGGCACATCAGCCCCTTCACGGCCCTGCCCCCCTGCTACAGTAGAGGCAACATCCACAGGCCCTGCACCCTGCTAAGAAAGGTAGAAATAAGGCCTTTAGTTTGTACTACGTAACTTGAGACAGGGATCCAGAGACCAGATACAGGTAGAACAGGCACTGATATCTCATATCACTTAGCTCATCTCCCAGCAAATCTTCCCAAATGCCATCTTCCTTGAGGAAAATCAACCACCACCCTTTCTCTGCAGCAGACTGGCTCCTGCCTATTCTTCAGCTGTCTAACACCATTATGCCTTTATTCCTTATCCCCATCCAGCCCTGTGTTAAAATTCACTTCCTTCTTATTTTCTGTCTGTGCAGTTTCAGCTTATTCCTTTCTTTTTGCCTCTGTATCACCATTTTCACGATTTCCTCTCTTCTCACCACTTTGCTTTTCCATTCACACACTCCTCCTCCTCTCCTTTTCCCCTTTTCCCCCCACTGTAATGCTCCTATCCTTTTCCCAGCTGCTTACCTGACTGTAGTTGGCAATGGGAGTGGTGCTCTGGAGTGACAGCTGAGGGGTGGCCTCAGGTGGCAGAGACGCTTCTGTGCTGACTGGAACAGCCCCTCGGGGGCTTTTACTCGCCTCTTGCTCTGGGGAGTCTTGTGGTATCTGTGGATGGGAAGAAAAAGAAAAGGAAAGGAGCAGAAATCAAGAACAGATGTGGAAGTGAAACTGCAGATGGGAAGCCAGCTCCCCCACTGTAGAAGTTCATGGCTTAGAAAAGAGTAGGACTGGGCCTTAGTCACTAAAGAGTCAGGATAAATGACTTCAAGATTAACTTTGCTACTGACAGCAGCAACAACAGCCAATCAGCAGGACATACATGCTAGTTAATTCAGTCCTAGCCTTTGTCTCCCCATCTGTATTCCCTGCCCTCAAAACAGTACCGTGGTCTGGTGCTGGAAGAACTCCTTGGAACAAGAGGGGAATTCCCCCACCTGCTCCATGTCTGGGAAGAACAACACTCACGTCATCATCTGGAGGATGCCGCCTCTTGCGAGATATATCTGGACACGTATCTATTGTCCAATAAGAGCCCTGGAAAGAAGACCCATTGGTGAATGCATGATTAAATCAGAGAGCTTCCTGGTGCAGGGGGTTACTGATTCAAAGAATGCAGCACACACTAAACATTAGGACCACAAAGACCACCTTCCCGAACATCAGACTACTGAGACTTGGGTGTTGGAAAGGGATTCCTCTTTTGCATTGGTGTGTACTGAACAGTGAGGTAACGATGCTACTGGTGGAAGGCAGAATGCTCTGCATTTCCATCCCTCTGAGACAGGACACCAAGAAGCGCAAAGAATATTTTGATTCAAGTTAGGCCAACTCTTTTAGGCCTGCACACCCCTTTCAGTACCTTCCTTGCAACATTAATTTGTTACGGACTGATGAGAATCAACTCAATGTTCAGACTGAGCAGAGACAGCTAGAAAGATCACTCTTATTCCATGCTTTTGATACTCCACTTTGAGTACTGTACCCACTCGGGGGGTTTCCAGTGCAAGACAGACACTGATGTGCTAGAATGCTTCCAAAGAAGGGTCACCATGATAGTTAAGAACTAAAACAGAGGATGTACATGCAGTTCACACAAAGATCTGTTTAGCCTTGACAATAGAAGGCTAAGGGAATCTAACCAACTGTCTTCAACTATGTAAAGATATTATAAAGACAACAGAATCAAACTCTTCTCAAAAATGCACAGCACAAGAATAAAGGGCAACAAACACAAGTTACAGCAATTAAAATTACAATCAGATACAAAGAAAAAAAATCTTCACAATGATGGTGATGCGGCATGGAACAAGTGCCCAGTTGTTCTATCTGCATTCTTGGAGATATTCAAAATTCAGCGAACACCTCAACAACTCAATCTAATTGTCCCTGTCTCGGAGGAGGATGTGGGCGCTTGCTGACCTTCAGAGGTTCCTTTCAACATAAAATAGTTTATAATTATGTCTGTTGTTTTCTGGATCAGAATAAAGAGAACTTTAGAATGTGATTTAGCTGATTTTAACCTCCAATTAAAATCTAAATAGTGAGTGACAAGGACAGGACAGGTTTTCACTATAAAGCCAGTCCAACATGCCAGTGAACACCTACAAACATGTACACTGAAGTCAGTTAGGATTTCCTGCCGTAAGCCATAAAGTCAACGGTATTTTTGAGCAGAGATCTTCAAAGATCAGCACCACTTAGACCTTAAAATATAACCTGAAATAAAAGGCCTGCACAAGTGGCCCTTTCTAGTAACTTTAGGATGTGGGAGTGAAGAGACAAACTTTCTGTCTAAATGCACAACTTCTTGTCCCCACCATCTCCTTCTGCTTGTTTGCTTTTTAAAAGCAGTTATCTGCATGCCAAGATGCCAAGTCTTGGTTTTGATAGCGATTCCCCTTTACAATCTATATAAACTAAGAGAGTTTTATTACTCCTTACTTCGCCAATAAATTTCTAAATTCTTGAGTTTTACTTGTAACTGATTTCTACAGATTTGAACTATCTGATGGTAACATTTTTTTCCCAAAAAATGTTTTGCAGTTTAAATAGATAGTAGTTCCACTCTCACTTTCACAGACCTTGCCTCCATGAAACCCATGATGTCACGTCATAGTCCTACCATTCACCAGCAGCCATTATGGTCTTTCATAATAGAACAGGTTGGACTAGACCCACATTTTACACAGAAAAATCAAGAAGAAAAAGAAACAAAACTGAGAGTACATTCAACCCCATTTTTTCCTTCTTCCAGTATCTTTAGTGTCAACTGAAGATCACAGATAAGAAAAATAATTGCTAAAACCATTAAGGCCCCTTTACAAGTTCCCTTTAAGTGAACGCTCGTGTAGCCAAAGCCCTGCAGTAAATCTTACTACTGCTTCCATTTTTGCCTACACTTTAGGTTTCAAATTCCAACCATGAGTTAGAAAGGGCAACCCTGGCTTATTCCCTGCAGTTTTAAATTGCTTGCCCAGGAGCATGCAGATTTCTTACCTTCCCAGGATCGTCTCTTGGTCGAGGCACCTTTCGAAAACATTTATTCAGAGAGAGGTTATGACGAATAGAGTTCTGATGAGAGATTAAGAGATACAGGTAAGTGCTACAACAAAAACATACAGCCTTCTGAGTATGCCCAGGAGCAGGCAGAGAAAATAGAAGGATGGTGCATACCCAAAAGCCAAAGCTCACTACATATACCTGGAAAGGGGCAAACAGAAGCTGTGCATAGGAGAGGGGTGGATTAGGATGAATAATATGGGGCCAAACCACCTATACATGTACAGAAAGTGCAATGAAAATAGTATCAGTGTGATATATAGGTTGGCAGTGATGGGGGGGGGGGGGGGGGGGGGCAGGTATTTTGCTTTTCTTGGTTGTTGAAGGTGGGTTTTTTTGCAAGCTCCTTCTTAAGGGGCCACCACATACATACAACAAAATTCTCAGAGAAAATGGGACTTCTGACTCTGCATTTTCTACAGCTGGTCAACTCAGTTTCACACCTGTCTCTATTTTGCTCAGTGAGGATATTTTGAACAGAATTAATAACTCTCGTAATTAGGCAAAAAGGGTACTTCCGCAATGCGAGCCCTCACCTTCCAACCAATACCAGCATTTTTGTAGTAGGGAAAGTTGTCACAGATCCAGCGGTAGATCTCACTAAGCGTCATCTTCTTGGCAGGCGATGAGTTGATGGCATATGTGATCAAAGTGGCATAGCTGTAACGTGGCTTCCCATCTTGGTGCACTGCAGCCTCATCCTTACTCAGGGTAGCATTGGGATCTGTCGGTGAACCTGGGGGACACTTTCGGGCAGCCCCTGGAGGTCCTGCTTGTGAGGAACCCCCTAATTTTTCAATAGTAGCCCTTAAAGTAAGCTGTGGGAGCCAGTCTATGGAAGTGAGGCTGCTTTCCAGGTCAGAGGCCATGATGCTGGAAGCAGGAGTATCTGTGAGGAGAAAGGAGCATGAAGGGAACTCCTGAGATATAAACAAGGTGAACTCTAAGGACAGAAACATCCGTTTGCATTCCTCCTCTGCTTCTCCCTGTCACAAATACCTGCATGAAGATCATCCTACTTCATATACATTATTCACAGTCAGACAGAATAATCCAAAAAGGCCTAGGACTACATCTCTGGGAGGACCATCCCTGATGATAGTAGCTGGGACAGTGCTGACAGTGACATTGCTAGGACAGTCTTACCCAGAGCATTCCAACTGTTTCCAGGTAAAGAACTAAGATCTACTTAAAGGAAGTGGAGCCTTTTCAGCAGCTGTATCGCATTCGCTCATTTACTACATAATCAATATAATCTTGCAACCCTTCACCAAGATAACCTGTAATCCAGTAGGTTTACTGTGTCAGGTAAGAGGAAAATCATAGCTAAAAGTGAATACTCCTTCATGCCATATACAAACCACAATTAAATTAGATCATCTGGAAAAGTCAGGACTGTCACTATCTCAATTTGAGGGGAAACTCTTCTCTCTCTAAGGCCTACCCTCTCTTTTTGCATCAGGTGACATTATAATGAATCCTATTTCTTACAGCTAGGATTACATATCTCATTTTAAAACACCAAGATCATGCATAATACTATATATAGATAATTACATCTACCATGTCGAGGTGGAACAGACTATATTAAGCTCATAATAGTTAAAGCTTATAACCCACTTTTCCTAAATATACATACCGTATTACTGAATTAAATCTTGCTTAATTCACAACATAACAGCCAAATATTTTCTGTTTTCCCCAAATCTGACATACAAGAAAAACTCAACTTGTCCGACGTCCCACAAATTTGCCACAGGGTAGAAACAGACTCAGTATCTTTCCTCTCATAAATATGTAATATTTCCCCTCATAAAACACACCTGTCCAACAAGGCTAGCACTTGTACCCAGGGTTTTCTACTTTACAATTCTTTTGTATGAAGAAAATACTTAGCAGCATGAACTTGTACAACTAGCACCCAAACTTCTATGCTGTCTTTTGTAGTATTAACTACAAAAAGGCAGCAGAAAGATAATAGTTCTTACTTGTGACTGCATCACTATACTAGGAGCAATCCCTTGAAGACTGGAGACTGAGGTAGCTAAGTTTCCATGGCCACAACCTGCACTGCTCTGTTCTTTGCATAAAGAGAAGAATTATGTCTTGAAGGGCTGCAAGTTTTGTATCTTTCATATCTGAAATTAATCTTCTTAGAGGATTAGATGATAGTATCTTTGAGCATGCTAGTGCATACAAAAGGTAAATGCACAGAGACATGCGCACATACTCATGTGCACGCTCACGTAACCTATTAAACACACATATGTAGGAGAGAACAGACCGACATGAACACACTCAGCTTCGGAAAGATTCATCAGCAGACACCTCCCACCAAGTGCATCACTCAGATGAGTGGATCAGATGAGACAGGGAGACACCCATCCGCATGAATACCAATTAGATACTCATTCTAAAAATAGGTATTTGACAATAAGCGCAGATCCAGAGACAGATGCACCCAGCATTTTGACACAGAAGCTCCCTGCTCTTCCCCCACAACCATATGCATTATACCTTGCACTTCTGCACTGAAGTGCTCTAACAGCACAAACACACTGAAGAGTCTATACTCCAACATGTTTGTGTGCACTAAACCTTTCATTTTCATAAATGTGATCATCACACCTCTTAAGGCTCAAACACCTACACAATACCCCAACAAAATCCATCCCTCAACCATCACAAGCAGTGGCTCCAAAGCCTTGGCCTCAGCAAACACCTCCTAACTGCACAGCTAACATCACTCGCACTCATGTGCACGCACAGACTGAAAAGTAAAATTGCAGCACTACAGTATCTGTAGTGAGTGGAAACATTTTTCTGTCTGTGGAGGAAAGGAAAAGCCCAACTGCTACTAACTTATCTATCTACTCATCTGCCACGCTATCACATATGATAGCAATGACTACTTGCTACACAGCTAACCAGACGATCAGAGCTGCAAAAGGCTTTCCATTATCCACCCTCCTCAACTTGTTGTTTATTGAATATAGCTCTTTCTGGTTGAAATGATCTAATCTCAAACATTTTAAATAAAACAAAATAAAAAAATAACAATAATAAAAAAAAGGGCAGCACTACTCCTTCCGGAATTATACAAGGGTAAAGCAGCAATGTATTTTTATCTGGTGGGGATGGACAGACTGCAGAGGTATCCATGTAACTGAAACACAGGCACATTTGCATGGTAACTTTACAGGTACATCCCTCACTAAAAGTAGTATTTAACTTGGGACAAAACAAACATGAAATAAGTATCAGTTGAATGCTTAATTCTCTAAGTGTGCTTTATATAAATTTTAATTTTGACAGTGCAATCAGAGAAGAAATTACTGCTGCTTGTCATATGCACGTTAAACCATTATGAAATATCAGTTGCGCTAACAATACAAATTCATGTAAAATAAATACAAATTTCCCAGCCATTCCCCACCTCCTTTTTAAGACGAGCATAGTAATCAAGAAAATTAGGTTATAAAAGCCTATGGCAGATTAAGATACCAATACGAACCAAAAATTTAAGAAGTAGAAGAAAACATTGCAGTTTTCACAGAGCTTCAGATTTGCCCAGGTTATGTCAGTAGGGCACTTGGGATGAGTGGCTATACAGTAAAATGTAAGGTTGATATGCAACACGCCAATTGTCAAATAAACAAGCTTTTGTGTATTTTTGTAAAATACACTTGTCAGGGAGACAAACAAGATTAGAACTGGGTCACATTACACCCACGCTAAGAATCTGAACATTTTCATTCCCTGGTTTATGAAAATCTTTGACAGGAAAACAAAATCCCAAAATCTTAAATAAAAAAATTCTATGTATTCATATGCACTAATCACCCAGTACTTAAACAACTACTTTTCAGTAAAATACAGCAGCTCTTTAAGAACATAAATGCTAGACAATAATTTAGGACAGAAAATGAAGATTCAGCTCCAGTAACAATTACATGGGAAATTTCAAGGCAGTGTAATAACTTCCCCCCCCCAAATTTAAACTTGACCATGTTACTGGACTTACAAGCCTGTATCCTGGCAATATGTAATAATCAGGCATAGTCAAACATGGTAAAGCGGTAATTCCAGAACCCTCTCAATGCAAAAATAATTTGGTGTAATTGGCCACTAAATTATTTGAAAGAATACTTACTATAACAGTAATACTTGCTATAAGTTGTGCTGCATATCTCTTTCACTTCATCCAAGCAGTACACCAGCTTGACACTACTTAATGGTACGATAAAACAAGAGTGCAGCCAAACCAGAGCAGCTGATGACTCTTCCAACTTTCCCTTCCCAGTTTATTGCCTGGCAAATCTTCTTTCAAACTCTTCTCTTATGATCCTACTCAAACAAAGAACAAAAAAATTACTAATGACTAACAAACACACTGAACTGAAATCAAGGGTATTTAAAAAAAAAAAATCCTACCACATTAGCAAAACAGAATTAACTTTGAAGAAGTAAAAGTCGAAGACCAGAATTCATAATCTCCCACTTTACATGGTAAGTGGTATCTGTTTATGTATTTGGCTGACTTTAAAAGCCAAGGGTAAGGTAGCCAAGTTATAACCACCATCAACAGCTGGAAATTGACTGCAGAATTTTCATTTCTCAAGCACTAACTAGTTCTAGTACAACCTCAAGTCAAGACTGGTCAGAGATGCAAAAATGACAGCCAAGCACTGATCCAAAACTACTGTTAAACAGACGAGAATCTGCCTGATTCATAAGAAAAATGTATTAATCATTAAAGAAAATCCTAGCATTGAATACCTTTTAATAACCACTAATTCACTTGGGATTAGTAATACTTCACTACAGCTTTCCAGGAAAGCTACTGCCTTCCTTTCAGTATTTGCAACTAGCAAATCGAACCTCAAGGTGTAAACGCAAGGCAGCCTTCTGTGTATCAGACTGTACCACCCCTGCCGCTGGACTGAAGAAATCTGTACTTTGCATGCCCTGCTATTTTCCAAATACTTGCTCTCAGCCAGTCAGATCTTACTCCCAATTGCTGCTACTTATATATCAGGACTGAAAAATGGATGAAATGTGGGGAACAGCACTGTAAGGGTCATATTGAGTGTAGTCAATAAACATTTATAGCCCGAAATATTCTCTAAGGCTGAACTCAAAGGCTGGCCAGTCAGAATCAGTTATGACTGAAGCAGAGTGTCATACAATGAATGAAACTAAACTGTGCACAGCCTAGGGAAGATGCCTATTCTAGAATAAATCTCTACATTTACTTTTCTATATTTACTTTCACTGTTGCTTTATTTGCTGGTATTCCAATCCAATGAAAGGCAACTGGCAAAACATTCAAAGGAGACTCAACTTAGGTTTCTCAACATAAATGTTAAGAAGGAAGAAATGTACAACAGGCTACCTAGCAGTGAGAGACATTGCTGTAGAACGCCTATAAAAATAAGGCCACTTGTATTTAGGTGCCTGGAACACAGATCCAGTGATCTAAATAACAATATCTGTCTAATATACTGAGAGACACACCTAAAATGGCAAAAAAGAACCATTTGACTGCAACCTTTCTGAAACTGAAAGGTGAGTGGGTTGTCAGTTGGAGGAAACTGCCACAAAAAGTAAGGAAGAAAAGTAATACATAAGAATACATGGAGAAACAGCTTCTACTTTGATGGGAAAAGGCAATTTTGACATACTTGTGCAAATTACACGTGCCAGAAACCTGTACTGCTATGTGAATACAGAAAGAGGAAAAGAATAAATTTTGCTAACTCTGGCAGGAAGAAAAAATTGCCATTTTAAGACAAGTGCTTTCCCTCAAAAATAAGGAGGTGTGAACTAAGATGGCAAGAACAAAACACTTAAAAATCTTACCTTCTGTAAACAAACATCCTCTCTGAGAGATATTTCTTTCATGTAAGAAATCAGGAAAAAAGAATACTGATTATCTGCATAGTCTGAAACTGTTATCCATCATTTTGGTAACTAATTGTGAGAGCCTTGAAGAAATGTTCATGTTTCTGGAATCAAATCCAGAAGGAAGAGAGAGGCTGTCGGGTATTGTTCAAAAAAAGGAAACAACCTGGAAGGTAGGTGGTAGGTGTCGTGTTAGTATATCAGCAAACCAAAAGAAAAGCACTGCAGTTTTAAAGTATTTCTGTCTGTAGTGCAATATGAAAGGGGGAAAACCACTCCCTGGGGCAAAGAGGCAAGAGAAATTGTCATACCCTAGAATCACGTTTCCCTTCTTCGGGAAGGCTAGAACAAGCCAAAAAAACATTTTCCCAATAAACTACAGGCTTGCAGATGTGGTAATAGGGAGGACACAGTTCTCACTAGTCATGAACCACAAAGGAAAACATAATTCAACCAGAGGAAGTTACCGTCACCCAAGAGCACACAGCTTGGTATCACCTATGCGAATATGAACTGTCGCAATCTGCACCTGCCCATGTCACAGTGGTCTGACTTCGTACCACTACTCAAAACTACTTAGTGTGGAAGATGGAATGCTTTTGAATGTTCAATGCTATTTTGTGTAAAAGAACACCAGTGGTACAGTAATCGTGGCATCCTGAACCGGAAATTTGCTAGGAGTTATAACACAACGCACAAAGATGGTACTGAAAAAAATCAGAAAAAGATGAAAGCTTTTAGACCATGCACAGTTCAATTATTTGTATTAAGTTGGTTTGTTATAATTAAATTCTTATACAGATAATGGTTTTTCCTTTAATGAACAAATATCAACATAAGGTTCATATTAAGTCTTGAGAAAAATAAAAATAAAACAAATTTGTTTTCATAATAGTTACTACTTAAATAAATATCATAACATTACATTTTAACGCAGAACCTTTCAATTCCCTCCATTTTGTGAAAGGTGCATGAGCAAGGTATAATCTTGTATTTTGAATTTAGTGAATAAACAGCACTGACTGTGCATGCATTCTTGGTACTAATGAAGCACAAAGTCTTGTGGGGACTATAAAGTCACGAAAACCCTCATGTTGGAAGCGCATCAGGATTCAATTCCAAAAGCAATTATGTATGAAACTGACAAAATGGTATAGTTTACAAAACCTGACCTGCTTATTTAAACTTATCAACAAATGGCATTACAGCCAAAGTCTAAAATATTCTCAGGTCAATGGAGACAGTATCTTTAAAGCATAGAAGGCTAGGATCAAGCATAGCTAGTGCCTTGCCAGATTCTAATAAGATCAACTAATCAAGTATTTTTATTGTCTGCTATATAAACATGCAGCAAAAATGCAGAGAGAAATACTATATAAACATTGCAGAGACCCCTCAGTTTGAAAATATGTGTTCGAAGTTAAGATTAGTTTGCTTATTTATGGTGCTGCGTAAGTGAAAGTGGGGAATGCGTAACACCTGTCAAAAGAAACAGCAAATGATACTGAGAACACTGGTATGCCTAAAATACTTTTGAGCTGAAAATTATTTTCTTTGTAATAAGACTACTATAAAAGATTTATTCTAATAATAAGCCAAATGTTCCATGACAATCTTCCCAGTAACAGATTTGAAATAAAAAGTAAACCAAGTGCTTTGAAGAAGCACAATGAAAATACATCACCACAGTAGAAATGTGTCTACAGCATCCCTCCACCCTCACTACCACTACGCAATATTTTACCATTGGAAGCAGAAGCTGTAATTCTAAACATATGCCAAGGCAGGCAAGAGAAATCCTTGGCATTTGCTTTAAGAATATTAACAGAACAATTACTCTTACACTGAGAAAGGTATAGGGTATTGGTTTTGAAATAACTCAAATTTATGAGCACATATCTGGAATGAAATTTTCCCTTGGAACCAGGAAGTCCATGGTAGAGAAACTGTATCTAAGGGAAGGTATTTTCCACAGCCTTGTGGGAGCACCCAGGTTGAAGAGGATTTCAATTTTAACCTTCAGTACAGGATACTGATATGATACCCAGATTGTCTCTGAAATTAGAGACTACATCAGCAGTAGATCAGCATGCAGAAAACCTTGCTCAGATGATCTTCGCATCATCGCAAAGACAGGTACAGAAATCCAGGTTAAAAGAATGCAACATGCACTTATAAATGAACACTGTATTCTTATTCCCATTAAAAAATGTGTCTATCAATGAAAAAAGACCGTTAACCTTGCAGTTTAATAGCAGTAATACTACAAAGCTTTTACGCAAGAGAGAGCTCCCAGGGCTAAATGAATGCCAGCCCCGCATAGTAAAAATTAAAATCTGACTGCAGTGGTCCGAACCAAAGGCTGAATCACTGAAAATAGATTAGTCAATACTCTGCAACAGTTGCTGGAACAAGCCACAGCTCACTCCATCCCACTTGTAGAAATGGGTATCAAGCACTAGCAAGAACTCAGTACTGAATTTATAGAAAATAAGGAAATTGGTATCAAGTGCAGATCAGTTGTATATACCATGTGGCCAAAATGTACATAGAGCAGATGCTCCCAGGGTTAAGATTACAAAAGCACTGCAGAAAAGCCTGCTAAAGAGAAGTTTGGAAGCAAAGTATAGCTGAAACTGAAGTTGGAAAATGATCAGAAGAATCAAGTAATATTGTGTGAAACTCATAAATTAGGTCTCAACCACTGTTTTAACATAATTCCTTTTCACTATTTTGCTAGCTGTTATTCTGAACTAAAGTGACTGAACTGTCTTCCAGGAGACACAACACCTGACAACCCCTAGCCAGGCTCACAACTTGTAAAGATACGTACCAAGCTTGAAGGTCAACAGGATTCAGAACCACGCTAGCAAGGAACACACACCCATTAACAGTTTCAAATGGCTTAAAATGCTAGTACTGCTACTTGACTTTCTGCATCTTACTCATAAAATTCTTCATTTTGTGTATCATCCTTAAACTAAATCTCCTGTTTATTTCTTAAAGATGACCCTCTCTTTCACACGCATGCTTGCCACCTTGCAACTGCAAGTAAATGTTATTCTGCCCCAACCCTGACCTTCCTAGTCTTTGAGATGTTGTGTCTTTGCTTATGATCATGTTTATTTACTTTTGGAATCATCCTTTTTTACAAAAGAAGCCAGAGAGAGTACATGTACACCTTTGAGAATCAGCTAGACTTTTTGAATAATTTTCAAATATGCAAATAAGTAGTTTCCAGTATGTCCAGTCTCTGTTGGCTGGCAATTTTCCTGTATGTATCAAGGTATGAGTCAGCTGAGGAAGAATGTGAAGAGATGCACATGCAAGAAATGGGAAAGCACAATGTCATGCTTGTGTTGCTGGCAGAGCAAAGGACAATACAGTAGGAGACAGCAACAGACAGGAGAAACATAAATGTGAAGGCCCCTTTGAGTAGAAGAAGCTGGAACCTTATATGGTGGATGACAGCCAACAAAGAGGTTTGTCAAGGAGGAGATGGCAACATATTGAGAAAACATGCGGGGAGGATATATTCAGTAATTGTGTTTTTAACAACATGAGAAAGTAACAGTTGTCAGAGGCCAGCAAGAACAGCTACCAGTAAGTGAGATGGTAAATGAAGGAGAAAGCATAAGGGTTACCCAGAGAGACTCAGAAAGAAGCAGGAGAATTAGGCCATGAAACTGGAAGATGAGTCCCTATCCTGTGTGAGCAGAGCAAGAAGAGTGCAAGAAAACCAATGTTACAGGCCCAGCTGTGGAGGGTCACAACAGAGGAAAGCAAGAAACAAAGTGAAGTCTCAAAGGAGCTTTCTGGAGTTCCATCTTGGCCTTAGTGGTCTTAAACCTGTAGCAAATCGTTTAAAAAAAAGGTAGTATGCCAAGCTGCATAATTTAATATCACTGGCATGAAAGAGATAAAGAAAAGCAAAGAAAGGATATGAGAAATGGGTCCTTTTGTCTAACTTAAGAAAAAAATAAATGGAGGAAGGTAAACAGCTTAGTGCAGAAGCTACTGAATGAATGACTAGAACAGTGGAAGGGAAACTAGGAAAATACGGACACAAAAGTCAAGGGAGGACAAGATTTCAAAACTGGGCATGATCAAGTGTCAAAAACACCAGGGAAGCCAAGAAGGATGAAGATGGAATAGAGACCCTGAGACCTGGCCAAGAAAAGGTCATTAGAGATCTTGGGAGAAGCTTCAAGGGAGTCAGAATATCTATACTTAAGTCAACTTAAAAAAACAGTCCTAGGCTGCAGACATGGTACAGGATCTTTCAGTTTTGAAGTCACAGGTCCTTCCACAAAACAAAAATTGATTGTGGCATCATACTTTCACTGTTTCTTAATGCTACAAAATGCAGCATATAGAGGTTTTGAGTTCAATATCACATTGTAATTAAGGTAATCAACAGCAAGAAGAACACCAGTCTTTATAAAGTGTTTTTCATCCTTATACTTTGGAACCCTTATAAAGAATCAATAGCCTATTCCAGGATAAAAAGGAAACCATGCATGGAGAAGCACGCAGCCCAAGGTCAGCCAGCAAAGGAGTAGCAGAACCATGCAGAGAACACAGGTCTCCCAAATCCCAGACCGGTTCTCTGCATGCAAAGCTTGTCTGCTTTCTTCAGGTAGAGATAAAGGGAACTTCAGAGGTAACTTTTAGCAGCTTGTTTATTTTTCTCTGCAAGTACCTGATGGGAGGCAGAATTGTTTTGGTTTTACTTAACAATATTTTTTGGGGAGAAACCGAGAGTTCAGAAACTTCGCTCTTTAATTTGTGACCACAGAAAGTTCAGATTCCTTCCCAGTTATTCAGATTTGAACTTAAAAGTAATTGCATATTTCTACTATAATCAGCCACAGTCTTTATACAGCAGAGAGCATAAACAAAATTTGAATTGCTAATTGTAAAAAACAAAAAAGCAAATATTTTTTTCCTCAAGGTATAAAAGCTCTCACTCCTCATCTCTCCCTCATTACTCAGTCTCTCTTATATACAAAAAAGGGCCAAAAAAAACCCCACACACTTCTTGACTTCACATCAAGTAAACTGACCAGCTTAGAAAGACAAGGAACAAGGTACAGGGCCTTATACAAACTGTTCACCCAGTTCTCAAAACCAAGATCCTCAAGTGCTGGAAGGAACCAGAGAACATAACACATGGGCTTTTCATTCTAACCAACTAAAATCCAGCTATTCCTGAGGAAGGGAAGGAGGCCAGGGAGAACGGAGGGTGGGAGAATGAATGAGTCAGATGGATTATGGAGACAAAGTACCATCCCCCAGCCTAGCAGAACTGGGTATTTTCAGAGGAACAAAATTCTGTTGTATATAACAACAGTGGTATAAAAGAATAGGTTTCTAGACATAGCCTCAGAAGGAAAAAAACCTCTATGTGTCCAGAAGCATATAATCTAATGAAAGCCAAACTACGAACGGGTCAAAATGCAGATGTGGAAGTAAGAGCGAGGCCTGCGAGATGTAGTAAGCAAGGATTCCTGATAGAGAACAATCCTAGAGAGGAGATGAGGGATGCTTGCTTGGCGAAGCAGCAGCATTCTAGGCTTATAGGACCACAGGACTGAATGCCAAAAGGACAGCATAGAAAATGAGATGCAAAGAGCAGTACAGAAAGAACTGGGAGGAGGAGTGGGGTGTAGGAGGAAATGAGAGTAAAGAAGTAGATGGGTGGAAACATGCTGGGCCTTAAAGGTGCACAAGAGGAACCTGACTGTGACATGATGCTAGGAAGCCCAGGATGGGATTCAGGAAAGGGTTCACAAAGGTCAGGAACTAGCAAAATCTGTCTGTCGTCTACCTTTAAGACACCAACTTCAAGGTTCGTAATAGGATGGGGTAGAGGATGAGATGCGTCAAAGACAGAAGGATAAAACAACAGTTGAGTCCAAATCTTGGCAAAGCACCACAGGACACAACATTAAATCAGTCCCCAACTCTGTTGCGACGTCTCCAAATTTTGAAACATTCCCAGTATTTCATATTTTCATTCCAACTTAAAATGAAAACTTGTAATTAATTAATTGTGAAAACATACTGCAGCATGCTTGCTCTCTCTTGGTAATACACACACAAAGTGCTTTTAAAAGTGAAAAGATAAGTACAGGGCAAAAGTACATCCCTTAGAAGGAAACAACAGCAGAATAGATAACACATAGCAGTACAGTCTCCTACCAAAATGATAAGCATTAGGATGTTGAACACATCAACTGGATATTCTTGCTAAAATAACATAATGTGCAATATCCAACAATACAGAGATTTAAATGCTTTTCTTTAGGGTTCAGAGTTAACACAACTAGAGAGTTCAAACATTTCAGAGATGCCATTTCAGGCTGTTTGTTAACCTGGACACTACTCATTTTCAAAGTTGGCTTCCAGACCGAAAATGCTAGAAACAGTATTTTTTTAAGTTTCAATTCTGAAGCATCATTCATCAACCAATTCTGCAAATGGAGTACTACGAAACACAGTGGTTCTGTGCGAAAGTCACTGGTTACAATTCTACTCAAGGTTGGGAGAAGCAAAAGGAAAACTGAGTCCAAAAGCATTTCATCTTTTGGTTGCTAATGACCAAGACGTAATTCCTGTCTGACAGCTGTGTAAAATGAGATAATCATCTCAGTCTTGCTCTTGAGGGACAGCTGTCCATATCACAGTTGCCATTAACCATACCTCCTTTCCGACACTCGACAAGCCGAAGATCCAAACTGTGATGCAGAATGTATCTCCCACTATATGAAGGTCAGCTGAAGTTTAGGGGAGGAGGCAGTAGCGAAGACCTACCTCTCTTACCTCTACCTCTGAGGCAGAAAACATCTCCAGACACATCAGCATTCAGCTGTATTTTTATGCAACAACAACGAAGTACTACAATAGTCACAACCCCGTCTCAGACTGGGAAATTAAATCCAAATTCCTCAAACTGTTTACCATATTTCATTCCAACTTTTCCGACTCCTTATTCTATCCTAAAAACTTGCCTACAGAACTAGATTTCAAGATAAAACCCAAGAACTTACAGAACACATACTTAAATATTAATATAACCTCATGATCTTTCAGTAATGTAATCCTTTTCCCATAACTCTCTAGACCTTCTCATTTCATTTTACTTAAGGGCTTGACCTGAGAAATGCCACACACAGTTCTCACATGGGAGCAGAGTGCACACAGGACAGGATCAGACTGCTTCAACTTTACAAGTCAACTTTTGGAAGCATGCATGTCCCAATTCAAATTTACAAACCTGTACACACGTAACTGTCTCTTTACTCAAATATTGAAGACTTCATTGCTCCTATTGAAGTCAACTCTATGTTCCTGGGTACTTACAAGAATTAGGCTATTTACTTAGGTACCTAAATGTGGTTTTTAAAGTCTAATTTTAGGTGTTCAGGTTTAATATTCCTAAGGTAAACTCTTAAAGACATAGCACTTTCACTTAAATGTGTCTATAAAGTACCTTGCACTTTTATGAAGATTAATAATACTCTCCCTTTCTCTTTTATGGATACTTTTGTATAAAATAAACAGCACAGAACATCTGCACTATCCCACCTCAGAGGAAGCTGCATTTTAGTCTCCGATAAACATTTGATGTAAATACCATGATGACACTGAAGAGCTATGCTCTCTAAAAATTATTCCCTTCCTTAAATTTTGTATAGCTGTGTTTTATAACTACAAGATCTTCAGAGCAGAGACTGTCTTAATTTTGTATGTCCAATACAGCACTGAATGCCCTGTCAGCAATTAGCAAATAAATACCAATTACTCTACAGCACTGGACTTTCAGCCTTGTATGTCTGTCATGAATATTTAAAACTCAGGCAGCATATACATCTTAATCTTTATCATGAATAATTAAGAAAAAAAATGTTTCATCTACAGAAAGCTAATTGTTGTGAGAAAGCAGAATTTTGTAAGGCTGACATATATATTCTGTAAAGTGCCCTGGCATCCATCAGAGCCAAAAGCACTTGAAAAATGTCAAGTCATTACTGTGAGGAAGGGGGCAGCATGAGGTAAATTAACGTCAAGAGCATGAAAAGTCAGTTACCCCCTCGAATGTACAAAGGCCAGAATGCCTCAGTTATCTCTTCCCCTGTGCTAGATAACACACCGGTACTCAAAACGGGCTGATTGCATAACTACGGGGCAACAGGTAGGAGGGCATCTGAAGGTACCCCCAGAAGATACGTATGCTTCATGGTTCAGCCTTTCCTTAGAAAGAGGCACCTTCTGAAGCTATGGATAACTGTCAAAATTCTCTGCCAAGATGGGGAATCATTTTGGAGGGAACTGGCATCTTTTGTCTGATCTTGCTAGCAAATTACACCAAAGAGTCCCTTCTTCAGGGACTCCCTATTAACCACTGTGCTCCCAAATGGATTCCAGAAGGGTTCCTGTCCTGGCCAAGTACCCTTTGATCTTAGATGTCCTCACTGCTATCTCACTGGAGAACAGAAACAGGAGTATCTCAGGTGAGATATCCTTAGGCATCATTCTTCTGCTACGGAAATCTGCTTTGGCTTTCGTTTGAGATGCAGCCTCCCTCGGACTTGACTTCTCAGGAAATCACTACGTTAGTGTCAGAATACTCATTTTGTGACTGGAAATTAACTGCCTCATTTACAAAAAGCAGCCAGCTTGGCTCACCACAGCATTAGCATTAGGATTCACATTCCTAGTCCCTGCACAGAGCATAAAATATCGATGAACATTGGTGGCAACGGAATGGCTTCTTTTGGCTTTCAGAGCAGGTTCCAACAGCACTGTCATGATTTTCATTCCCAGGCCCCTGAGCACCACAGAACCCACTCTCAAGGGCATGCTTTTCAGAATTCATCCCACAGCCCCTAGGTACATTAGGACACACATCTCGGAGTACTAGCACTGGGATCTGCATGTCAGGCTCCCAAGCACAGTGAGGTCTGCATCACATAATGATTTCATTCCTACGGTTACGAGCAGAGTAGGACCCACATGGAGAAGAACTGACACTCCAACACCACGGGTGCATCCTTGGACACTAGTCCTACAAATCACTGCTCCTGCTCCTCAACACTTTTTTGGCTAGTAGTATCCTTCTCTATGACCCCTAAATGACAGAAATTAATTTCATACCCGTGAAAGCAGAGCCTAAGATGAATGCACCAGTGAAAGAAAGTAGAAAGGAAAGGGCAGAGAGATTTCTTACAATTAAATTAGGGCTAAGGTTTCCCATAAGCTACGCAGTGAGGGAAAGAATTGGGTGAATTCCATATAGCATATAAAGGAGCTAAATGAGAGAGATGGAGAAAGACACGCAGAAAAAGGCAGCTGGGGAGAGGTTCAGAAACAGAAAGAGCGAAAAGATTAAAAGGAAAGCAGATACAGTGAGAGAAGAGATGAGGAAAACAAGGACAGAAGGCAAAAGGGAAGGACAGCTAGGAATAGAGAGGTGATATAATGTGGTCACTCACTCTGGAAGATTTTCTGGAGGGAGGTGGATTATCTTCAGTGCTGGTTTCTGAGGTGCTGCCCTTCACACGCTTCCTCTGAGACTCATCCTCAGAGCGTTGCTGTCAGCTATTCCAAGAGCTTCTTCAAGAAATATTTCGAGGGCGAAGGGATCGTGGATGAAATCAGGATCTTGAGTATTAAACAATCTGCTTCGGATTGTCAGTCCCCTAAAACTGCTGGGTTTACCCCAGGATGGAAATCCTCTCTCCCTTTTGGCAGCTAACTACTAAAGGGGTGTTCCCCTGGGAGATAGTCTTTTCACTGATTGTCAGATTATTTCAGAGACCAGTTTCCCCAATCCCCCTACCTGTAAATCTCTCTTCTCTCTCCTCTAGGTATGCTTTGTCCTTAAGGGTGGGCAAATCTTTCTCTGAAAAAATTCTTGCTACCTCTGTGGATATTATTAGTGAAATTTGCCTTTTCCTTTCCCTGTAACTGGGAGGTGTGTCTTCTCTCCTTGCACAGGATATTTGACGAAAACCCTCCTGGGATTAGAGGATGAGGGATCTTTCCTGGGATGAAGGAGGATGAGGTCAGTATTGGAAATTACCTTTGCATCCACCAGTTAACAGCAACTGGAAAAGGGAAAAAGAGTATCTAAATCTGCCTCTGCTTTCTCTCCCTTGTTTTGCTTTCTCTGCTGCCTGTTAAGCCAATGTAAATAATTAAAATTACTAGGTAACTATCTGGAGCTCCTGTTTATTTCTGTCTTGGGGACTGCCTCTCTTGGGAATAAGGGGTTTCTTCTGTGGAGACTCCCCTATTACTATCTGGTCTGGGGATCAGTTACCGAAGGGCTGTCTCTGCTTGGGGAAGGAATTTCCTCAGTAGCCGGGGGGTGGGGCTAGGTGGTAAGGGTTATTCTCACAACCCTCAGAAACAGGGGTCCGAGGAAGCCTCTCCCCTAAATAGGTACTGAGGGAGCCCCAGGACGCTCTATTCCACAGCGAGGAAGAGCAGATCTGGTCCTACAGTTACCTGGGCTGGGTGCCCGGGGCCTCTGTCCACTCTCCGGCTCGTTAATGGGGAAGGGGACGAGTGTTAAGCTCCCCCACCAGTAGCGGGGAAGGGGACTGGCAGGCGGGTGCGCCCCGGCCTGCCAGCGAGGCGGGAGCGGCGAGGGGCCGCCAAGGCGTCCCTGCCGCCGGGAGCGGGGCTGCCTAACGGGGTGTCCCCTCACGGCTGCGGATGGGGCGGGGGGCGGCGGGCAGGGTCTCTCCCCCACCCTGGCAGGCTACGGGGTTGTCCCCCCACCCCGGCTGCCCGAAGGCTGTCCCTGGCTTCCCCCCAGGCCCCAGCTCCTCTTGCCCGGGCCCGGCTACCACGGAAGGCCGCGGCGGCTCACGGGCCTACGCGGGGCTGAGCG
>VWZZ01001298.1:15659-45948 GCA_013399095.1 Psophia crepitans | reverse complement strand
CTCACACTGACACACCGTCCGCCCTGCTGCGGAGGCTTCACCGGAGAAGGTGGTGGGATGTCTCGGGTGGGCAGAAGCCCTCCCGCCTCTCGCCGCCCACAAGAGCACCGTTTGTACGCGGACTGCCCTGTCTCTACCGCGGGCCCACCCCCCGCTTTCAGGGAGGGCCCGCAGCTGCGTGGACCTCTCCTTGAAGCTCTCGGAGGTCCGAGACGCAAAGGGTGGTTGTCCTTTCAGTGCAGAAAGCCTGTCTCAGCAGGAGGGAAGTCCCAGCCCTCGGTTCTCAGTGACTGGTAGTTCGGTGTTTGTTTCCCCAAGCAGGCTCCGTGCCATCGCGCGTGGTTGCGATAGCCAATTTTCAGGCTACGGCTGCACAGACACAAGCTCAGACTGGAGCTTTTCCCCTGACTGGTGCATTTGTAATGCCCAGAGTGCTTTTATGCCTTTTAAGTCTTTAGCTTGTGCCACGACCTTTCCCTCTGCAAGGACAAAAATAAAGTCTGTCTCCTGTGTTTGGTCTCTCGTTGTTGAGTTGTTTAGATGTCTGCAAGGGACTTCTGTTCCTCACATAGCTTTATAGCAAAGGTTTAAACCTGGATCACCTGCGTTTCCCTCGATCTCTGAATGGGCTTCCAGGAGCAATGTCTTCTAGACAGATTGGTGGGGGAAAACCATACATGGGAGTCTTGCTCTGGAGCCTCCGCTCAAGCCGAAAAGCTTCGAGGGTATAGTCAGAGCTGACAGAGTCAGCAAGATCTGGCAAGAGAGTAATATTTAAAAGCGCAGTTTCAGTGCTTGTGAGGCTAAAGACTGGGGGACCCTGGTTCGTGGTCATCATGGTCTAGCAGACCAGGGTGTTGAGGTCTTCTGAAGCACTTTCTGTGGCCTCTGGTCTGCTGTGCTCTATTCTAGCAGACCTGGGTGAGACAAAGGAGCTTTCTCAGGAAGAAAGTGGGTGTCAGTGAATGAAGTGCATTTTCAATTCAATGCTTTTCCTTCAGCGTAAAACATCTCAAATGTTTTCCATGAGAAAATATTTCCATCATAGATGCACCTTCCTGACTCAGAAGGTTTACTTAGTGTCACTGCAACGAAAATTGTGAAGTACTTACAAGTGAGACATTTCAGTAGTTAGGCAGGCAGACAAACTGATAATGAGTCTCAGATTCTAGGGCCCAAAAGCTCACAGAGGTAGTTACGCATGTTATGTTACTATAGCCTCAGTGAATACAATGCAAAGTGCAAAGATAGTAAGTGATTCTGTGCTAAAAAGCTGTACGTGATGAGGTACCTTCTTACTCAGCAGTTAAGATGCTTGGGTGCGTTCTGACTAATTGATTTGAACAACCGAAGTAATTTTTACTGTTTGTCTTGCTTGTTAGCCCCGCAGAATTAAAATTGCTCGGAGTAAGCTGGATACTGCTCCTTCCTGTATTGAACTGACAAAATTGTATTCAAAGTTTCAGATAGTTATAGTGAACAAACCAAAAGACCAATTAGTAGCCATTCTCAAAGGAAAACTCTGTTTTGTGCATCAGAGTTTGAATCTATGTATTAGGCAATGGTGCCAGGGAAGGAAAGCTGTGGTCACATCCCAGGACTGGCAGCTAGTGAACCTCAGTCTGCCTGTAAGTGTGGGCAGAAGTTGCTGTGAAACAACAAATGCAGAACCAGCCCAAGTAATTTTTCAAAGAGCCACCGCTCTTCACAGACACTGAGGCATAGTAAGTCTGATTAACAGTCCGTCTGCCACTTCAAAAGCAGATGGTGTGAAAACGGAGACAGGATATAAAGTTTGATGGCAATAGCTCAAGCTAATGAGCAGTTCATGCCATTGCATTCTGACTGAGAAGCAGACAGCGGAGTTAATAGTAAAAGATTAAAATCCTTAGAAGTGCTGCAGATACCTGTGATATCAGCAATAATAATAGTCTCGTATGACAGGCATCCCTGTGGATCAAAAGGAAAACAGGATACCCGTGTGACTTAAGTTATAATTTCTGAGAAACTAGGAGGCATGCAAGAGGTTCTTCAAAATTTACAGCAGGGAGAAGCTTGAATTTGCAACATGTAATAATTAGGAGGGAAGCTAAAACAGGGAGTTGTAGAGCAAACAATGAAATGACTGAAACGAGAGTCTTCTAGGGTATGAGAACCAGGAAGCCTGTGAAAATTAGTGGATGTGTTGGATCAAGGGAGGTTAAAGAGTACTATCACGAAAAGGTTTGCTTTTTCATACCCACCTTCAGTTTTGAGGCTGTAGGAGACTTTCATATTCTTGACCTGCATGTATTCTGTGTTTTACAGTGAAGCGGCTTTCGGAGATTGAGATCTCAATAAGGAGAAATGTTGGACCAAACTAATAATTTTAAAACATAATATGGCATACTCCCAAGACTTCCAGAGGACTTCAGGTAAGAAGTAGTTGGGCACCTTGACTTCTTGAGTAAGGAAAATATGTGGTCTGTCGTAGGAAGCTGCCATGGTACCAGAGCACAACGGGAGGCAATACAGACTCTACCCACAATTTAAAATAAAAGGTAATAGGGGTGAAGCAGGGCAGTAGAACAGTGAAACTTTTGTCTGTTTCTTGAAAGCTGGTTTGAATGGTAATTAAAAATAATGTCAAAACACCTAGGAGACTGTGATAACCAAGGTGAGTTCTTTAAGCAAAGAATATCTCATAAATCCTCTCAGTTTTCTGGATGTGTCAATAAAGAAGTTGATAAAAGAGAAACATTTAATCTGATAGACTTAGATTTTTAAAAGATCTTTTAGACTGCTCCACAAAGACAGAATCGTGATAGAGAAAAGCTATTTCTAATGTAGGTCACTTAGGGGCCTTATCTTGTTTCATATTTGAATTCATGGGCTTGGCATAAATGAAAAGAGCATTGGGATGAAAATTGCTGATGGGCATGTAGTGGCACAAGGACAGAATGGTCAGGATGTTATAAACAGATCCTGAAAGACCTCTGAGGTTTGGATGAAAAGAAATCTCGGATGAGATTCAGGTATGCAAAATTTAGCCATTGATATAGGGACTAATAACTCCCCCCCACCTTGGGAACTCACCAATTCAAAATGAGAGAGAAGGAGGAAAAGCATCTTTGAGTATTAGCTGGTCACACACTGCTGAGCGATAAATGGGATCCAGAAAAGTATCAAGAGAATTTTCTCTTAAAAAAACCTCTCATAGAGTATTGTGAATAACTCTGATCGGTCATTCTCAATAAAGATTAATTCAAACTGAAACAGGTATAGGAATGGCTTCTAGGATTCTCTGGAGAATGAAGTTCCTATCACCAGTGCTTTGGCTTTAACCCTTGCCTAGTAAAATGGAGACTGGGAGGGGATCTGATGGCTGGCCAGAAACGCACCTGACACTAAGCAACAAGTAGAGAAAGGAGCTTTTAATTGGAAGGATGCTACTAGTTTAAAAACAAATAGGTACAGGGTGGCCAAAGTTAGACTGAAAAGTAGGGAAAAAAATCCAGAATTAAGTAGAGACTTTCCAAAATTACCTTCCCTAAATTGTGCAAACAAAAAATGTTAAAAAAATTTAAGCATTACAGTGTAAGATGAGACAAATTCTCTTTGAACCAGAACTGTCCTGTAAGCAGCAAGCACCGGGTGGAATTGAGCAATTAATTTCCATCATGGCAAAAGGTTAAAAGCAAAATGTCTTAAACATTTATCCTGTGCCCTATGTTGTGTTTATTGTTCATCTGGAAGGAGCAGGGAAAAGCAAACAGTGAAGCAACAACCTCTTCAGAAGACACAGTAATCAAAGTAATTCAGAGTAGCTTCGTTAGGACTCTGGAAGACTTCAGTCAGACCTAAACAGGGAAGGTGGCTGGGCAGCGCAACAGTAATTGAAATTCCTTGTCACCAGTGCAATGGCAAGGGAAAAAAACCATTTAGGCTGATTGTACACCACCTGGGGTTTAAATTACCTCTATAATAATCACAGGCATGAGATTCCAGTGCCAGTGTGTGCAGTCTTATGCTCTGGGGAGGACACAGAAGTCTGCCCTTAAAGAGATTTCAGGAAATGGTGACATGAGCGATTAAGGCACATAAAACCGCTGAGAGAGATACTAGAAAAACTGCGGTCGCTAATTTGGAAAGGAGGGATATAAAAGTGGACAGATAATTTATGAAATCATTACGGGAGTAGGAAAAGTAGACTTGAGAGCTTCTGTTCTTTGTGTATCATAATATGAGAACAACAGGACCATTCATTGAAACTGGGAGTGAAAATGGGGAAACACTTTTCCATGTCATGAGATTACACTGGTGAATTCATTGCTGAAGGAAGTGCTTGAGCCAAATACTTCACTAGCTTTCAGAAAGAACTGGACAATTATGTAGCTCTCCTGAGTGTCTAGCACTGTCATCAAAGACAATACATTTGGGACAGGGGTTGTGTCCCCATGAGCCGTTGAGAGGTTGTGAGGGGGAACATTCTGGCTGAGGACACTAAATTACCTGATGCCTAGGAGAGACTCTAGCAAAGGATGTCCCAAAGGTGTGTGAGACACACTGAAACGTAACTGAATTTAAAATGAAGATACAGAGTTCACCAAGGGGGCTGACTAACATTTTTCCTTTCACAGGCAGACATCTGCTGTCCTACTCTTCCACTCAGCATGAGGTGGTAGAGTGGAAACAGGAAAAGGAAACAGCTATTTAACTTGAACTTAACCGCGTTTCTTCTCTGAACCTTTAAAGCTTTCTTAGCAGTCCACATTTGAAAGCACAACATACTCCTTCAAGTGGTGTTACCATTGGCCAGATGTCATCCTAATTACTTGCATGATTTTCAATGCTATTACTAATTACGTTCTGAAGTTGTTGGTTTATAGGGATAGTCAGCATCAGATGCCCTTCTGTCCAAGGAACGAGGAACGGCGATAACTGTGTTCCTGTGCATAATCAGAAGATTTTCGTTTCAAACATTCATGGAGACATAGGATGAATAGAAGTGGTGGGAAGACTTGTGTAAGGTTTTCAAAGTATTTTTAATGAGTGCATTCCCAAAAATACTGCCTTCTGCTTAAGGAGTCTGCATCAAGGAGAGAAATTACTTGATAATTTGGTAGTAAACGTTAGCAGAGACACTAAACACCAGTAGGCTTGGTGTGGGCTTTGAAACCTTACCGTGAATTGTCCTTAGCCCTTCTTAAGAATTGATATGAGCCAGCAGTTCTGCTCTGGGTTGCTTAAAATGGCATTGCTGTAGTTATGACATGCACTTGGTAATGATGCAAAGTATTCAGAGCTAAGTTAGCCTGCAGCCTCTGGAAGAATTCCTGTCAGCAAGATGAGTAACCATATGCTAAAAATGACCGGTTCTGGTATGGAAGACTTATTTACCATTTGTTCCTATGGGATTTGGAACTGCTATGCTTCCCCGTCTCTAGCTTTGTAGTGATTTGTGCTACGTGCAAGCCAGTAGCTGAGGGATGCAATGACAGGGGTGCTTGTATTTCCAGTTCTCCTTCTTCAGTTCTTGATAGCAGCACAAGATTTAGTGAAGCTCTCCTTTCCAGCTCAGAAAGAACATGGAGATCTGTAGCTGAAGCTCTGGGAACACATGAACCCTGTGTTAAGTGTTCAGGGTAACCTGGCTTTGTTTCAAAGCAGCACTGCCTTTGGCTCCTTGTGTGTGGGATCAAATCAGTGGGAGTTGTGTGGTAAAGCACGACTCTGCTAAAGCAATGCACTTGACCTATTAAACAGTGTTTCCGGTAACTTGGATCCTGAAAACTGGCAACAAGCTCTAATTTTCTAAAGGCAATCCAGCTGGGGAAAAAAAAAAAAATCAATAAACTTGGCTCTGTCATCATAGTGAATCAAGCATTACATGTAGCGACATGCTAGTGAAAGGCGGCTTTGGACCTAAACTTTGTTAGTCCCTTACCCCAGTGATTTTGGTACCATGCAGAGAGCCTAAAGTAATTGGGAAGTATGGGAAGTGAACAAAGTGTTCAGTGCCCACTCAGAGAGAAAGGCTGACTCTGAGGCAGCAAATTAAACAGGACACTTCCCTGGCTCTGAGGCACGGAGTGGCCATACTGTTAAACTAACCTTCCATGACAAGCTGGCTGCATGCAGACTTCCTTCTGGACCATTCCTTGCTGTGCACTAAACCATGAACGGAACTGTTTTGAAGATTGCTCGTTGTCTGCTAACAAAACTTTAAATGTAAATTTCCGTACTGGGGAACACTCCCAGCCACCATTTCATTTACTAGTGTAGTTGTGTAACTAAATAATCTTTGTCACAAAATAGAATCATAGAATATCCCGAGCTGAAAGGGACCCATAAGGACCATCAGTCCAACTCCTGGCTCCACACAGGACCAGCCCAAGCAGAGCAGATGACTGAGAGCGCTGTCCAGACGCTTCTTGAACTCAGCCAAGCTCGGTGCTGTGACCACTTCCCTGGGGAGCCTGTTCCAGTGTCCGACCATCCTCTCGGTGAAGAACCTTTTCCTGATCTCCAACCTAACCCTCCCCTGTTGCAGCTTCATGCCGTTCCCTTGGGTTCTATCGCTGGTCACCAGAGGGTGGAGATCAGCACCTGCCCCTTCACTCCCCGTCGTGAGGAAGCTGTAGGCCACGATGCGGTCTCCCCTCAGCCTTCTCTTCTGTAGAATGAACAAACCAAGGGACTTCAGCCTCTCCTCATACATCTTCCCCTCTAGACCCTTCACCATCTTTGTTGCCCTCCTGTGGACACTCTCCAATAATTTTATGTCTTTTTTGTACTGTGGTGCCCAAAACCGCACACAGAACTCGAAGTGAGGCCGCACCAGCACAGCGCAGAGTGGGACAATCCCGTCCCTAGACCAGCTGGCAATGCCGTGCTTGATGCACCCCAGGACACGGTTGGCCTTCCTGGCAGTCTGGGCACACTGTTGGCTCAGGTTCAACTTGCTGTCGACCCAGGTCCCTCTCAGCATGGCTGCTCTCCAGCATCTCATCCCCCAGTCTGTGTGTACAGCCAGGGCTGCCCCTGCCCAGGTGCAGAATCCGGCACTTGCTCTTGTTAAACTTCATGTGGTTGGTGATCGGCCAGTTCTCTGATCTGTCCAGATCTCTCTGCAAGGCCTCTCCACCCTCGATGGAACCAAAAGCTCCTCCCAATTTGGTGTCATAGTTTGGAGTGAATGAAGATCCACTCCTGGCCTAAGTTGTAAAAAAAATATTCTTAATAAAATCCTATGTCTCTGAAGTTTCTGGAGACTCCTGTGCCTTTCAGACCCATTTCACCCATTGCCATCATACTGTGGTGGGGTGAAGTTACCTTGTTTTCGAGCAGAGCAGTGGACTGATGGGTCAGTGGGGTGTCTCTTGGACTGCCTAGGTTTGTGAGGTCTGTGGATCAGGGGTTTAACTCAGAATGGCTGAGGACTGCTGTCTGTCCCCACTGCCTTCCAGCAGCGTGGTGGCAAACAACTCTCTACTGCCTGTCTCTCTTCTGTGACCTGAGATAACAGTTGTGAATATACTGGATTGAACATGAAGCTGAAACATGAAGCTGTAGAGAGCTGAGTGAGAGAATCACTGCCAGTTACGAGCCCCTCAAACACTCACCCTTCCTGGCCTTGCCAGTGAATGTCAGTACTGATGCAAAAAATAAAAAAAAAAAATTTCCCTAAAGCAAAGGATGTTTACAGCTGCACCAGGACTTTTCCGATCAGCCCCTGTTGGAAGTGGGGATTCTGCATTGCAGTGTTCCTTCCTGGGACCACGCTGAGGGTCATAGTACTGCCCACTGCCTGGGCGCCCCACACAGTCCCCCTGTCCGCCTGTCTTTGCTGTAATGTTGTGAGTGCAGCTTCTGCTGACTGCCTTCTCCTGGGGTCTACATAAACTGTTAAAAGAAGTGTCTCACCTGCAGTTGAGGGCTTGTTTGGGCCCTCATGCCACCATCAACAGCACACACAGGAGAGTGGTCAAAACCAAGAAATGACTTAGGTGAACAGTATCTAAAACAACGTCAGTGGTCTTCATGTCTAGAAGTGTGCAAGGCCGGGTTGGATGTGGCTTTGGACCTCAACTCTGGTTTAATGGATGGTGTCCCTGCCCGTGGCAGGAGGGTTGGAACTAGATGATCTTTGAGGTACCTTCCAACCCAAACCATTCTGTGATTCTGTGATTAGTTCTGTGTGGCAAGGGAAGGTTCAGCTCTGAGGAGGGGCTAGTGAAGGAACTGTTGCACTTCCACAGACAGTTTCACATGGGGCAGAAGCTGGTGCTGGAGCACCAATATCTGCACAGAGCTGGAATGTGGCTGTCTGCTCCTGGGATTTCATCAGCTGAGCTGCTGGGAGTGACGAGATGCCATGAGTCATCCCTGCCTCTGGGAACACTAGGATGGGAAATTCACCGCGGAGTCTGTGCCTGAGTGGTAAGTCAGTTTGTTGGACTGTACCATTGGGCAAGACGGTAAGGAGGTTGGGTGGTTCCAGCATGCAGATACAACTGGTCTGGAGCCAGCCGCAGGGCACAGAGGCAAGAGCAAGGCTTGCACAGAGGGAGGCGCAAAGGAGTACTACAGTGCAATGCCATCAGGATGCCCTGCTTCTGAATTGTCCATGCAGTCTTTGGGCTTGGTACCCTTCTTAAATGGGGAGTTATCCTCTACCAGGAAAAATGAGATGTCAAGACGGTGCATTTGTGGCTATGCGTGGAAGCTCTTGTGCTGCAGTTTAAGCCAGACTCCAGCAGAAGCTGCAACAGTGCCCACAAAAGGAACGTGTCAGGGCAAACCATCTGACGTGACATCTCTGCCTTCCATGAGGCCTCTGCTCCCAAGCCAGTGATGGGGCACATGGCTAGATAGTGAGGGAGTCTGAGGCTGGCAGTGGTTTGTATGTTCCTCGGTAAGCAGGGGTGCAATGCTGTAAGGAGATTTCTGCAGCAGGCAGGTGGGGCTGGCAATTTTACATTCAGTAACTGACCCACTGTGGATGACTCATTCAGAAACTCTCAGGGCTAGAGTGAAGATTTCTAATTTAGGGTGAACTAAACTGCAAGCTTCAGAGGTTAGGAAGGGATCTTGACTACAGCATGTGGAGTAGTCAAGAAAATTGCCAGTGTTGAATTGAAACCCGTGGAGAAAGCTTGCAGTGACAGGTATAACCTGGAATCTAATAACATTAGGTTAAATAATAAATAAATGAATAATCCAATAGCATTAACATTCGAATCATGGAATGGTTTGGGTTGGAAAGGACCTTAAAAATCATCTAGTTCCAACCTCCAAACCTTCTCCCCCTCTCCCTTCTAAAATGAACAAGTTGCGATGTAGCCAGAGTGAGGGCCTGTGGAATAAATGGAGAGCAATAAATGGAGAGCAAGCCCCGCGCAGTGAGTGTCCGGGGGATGGGTCTCGGCGTTTTATTCTGCATTTCCAGCTGCTCTTACAGTTGCCACCAGATGGCAACAGAAATCCGTTTCAGCGCACAAGGTTCTGCAGAGACTGCTCGATTCCAGCTGTTTTCCTGGAGGAAAGCTTTGCAGGCGTCTGCAAAGGCTGCCTGCCCTGCCTACCAAAAACCCAAAAAAAGCCCCAAAAGAACCCCCCCACAAAAAAAAAAAAAAGCCCAAACCAAAAAAGGCAAGAAACAAGCCGACGTGATTCCATCACTGCTAGGCACGTACGTGCTGGCTGTTGAGGAAGCGGCGTGCCTGGGGACAGTGGAGGAGTGGCGGCTGGGGAGCTGGGCGGCGGGCGGCGGTTGGTGCAGCGCGCTCTGCAGCCTGCCTGGGCTGCTGATGGCGGGGGGGGCGGATGCCAGCCCGCACTGCCATCAGCTGCTGCTGGCTGCGCGGATGTGTTCTCGGTGACCTAGAAACAAATATAGCTAGGGGTGAGTTCAGGGCAGGCACTGAGGTCGGTGGTACAGCTTTGGGAGAGCCCCGAGGAGCACCGTAACAGGGAGCAATGCAGTCCAGTCTGGGGGGGGCAAAGGGATGCAGGGCTGCTGTGGCAACCAGGCTGGGTCATGCAGTCACTGCCGTGGGATTTATCCTCACAGGAAGATTCGTTTTCTCTGGCAGCCTGTCATCGTTCTGACCTCAGATGACTTGAGCGCAGTTGCCATGGGAACTGGTTTGCTCTTCCCTCCGTCTCACCCACTTATTGTCTCTGGCAAGCAACTAGTTGCCAGTCAAACATTACAATAAATCAGCCACCCCCTCTGTGGTCTCTGCGACTGAGTGGCAGTTCGTCCTGCTTGTCCCTGCCCTCCTGTTTTGCATCGGGTCACTCCAAAGAGAAGGGCAGCCAGATCTTAGCCCGGCTCCCTGCTACCCTCCAAGCACTAGTGCATTGCTTAGCAACCCCTGCCTGAGAATAGTGGCAGAGCTGGTTTCCAGGGGCAACGAGCTCATTTTTACATCATAAATAACAGCTCGGGTATATCACCGCACACCTCACGGCTGGCACTGTCAAGGTGCCGGGCCTCACTTCAGCAGCTCGCTTCTTACAGCATCAGGCAGCTAAACAGAAACCCTAAACATGGCCCCCTCTTCTCTGAGATTGGCAGAGGTGAGCTTGCGAAAGAGGGTTTCCCTCTAGCGTACACAGCTAATGTAGCTAATATCGCTAATTTAGGTAATTCGGAGACGGGGGTGGCTCATCTGCCAAGTCCTGGCAGTGTTACAGACATTCAGAGGAAGCAAAGAGGAAGAGAAAGGCAGGACGGAGGGGAAACTGGTGAGGGAAGCAGGGAAAGGGAAAGAGAGAGTGGGTGGGAGAGCTGGGGCGAGGAGAGGCAGCAGCGTGGGTTGACTGGAAGGACAGATGGGAAGCAGCGTGATGGGCACCAGAGAGGAGAGTGGGATGAACCTCAGGTGGGAGGTTTGGGAAGCGAGCGTGTGTTGAAATGAATGCTTACCAAGATGTAAGTATGCCAGAAAACCTGTCTGAAACCTGTAGCTAAAAGCAAGATGAAGGAAATTTTAAGTTGCAAAAAGATCTGGAGGTGGAAACCTTAGAAAAAATGGGACTTGGCTGTGAGTCTGCAGTCCTGTGGCTCAGGAAGGAAATCCAGAAACTCTCTTCAATACACATGAAACAAACGTGACGTACACTGCAGATTCCCTGCAACAAAACAGCCAGAGCTCCTGCTGTAGCCAAATAATAGTGCCTTCTATATTGCACTGTCAACAGAAATACTGTAGGAAGTTTTACAGATCTGTGCGCATCTGGGGAGCAGACCAAAAAACTCTTTACGCCTGTTAAACCCAGACCATGCATCAGTATGTCTTCAAGTACCAAAGGGTATAGCAAAACAAATAACTATTTTTCATGCCATTTAACATTACCTACATGTGCCTACGTGTTGTGTTGTAAATAATCTGGCCTTTTAGGCCTTCCTGTTTATCTTTTTCATGTAGCTTCTGCCCTTGCAACAGAAGCGAGGAAATAAAATCCTCGCCGGTGGAGGAAACTGTTAGGTGCGATAAGGGGACGAGAGTGCGGCAGTGTGTTAGTGTGCATTTAAAGACATGAAAGACCTGCTGCTAACTGACCTTAAAGCTGAATGAGTAACACAAAACAAATATCTGGAATTTCGCTGAAATTCCCCCCAAAACTTCATCCATCCTCAGCCTCAAACAGGAGCGCTGTGTCCAGCTGACAGAGACGGGTTTGTGCTGTTCGGGGTCCCGCTGTCTCGCAGGGCAAAGGGGGTCGGCCCGGGGCACGCTGTCCCCGGCAGACCTCGCCCTGCCCGGTGTCCCTGGGCAGCGGCCGGCAGAGGGGAGTGCCGGAGCGGGCTGGCTCCGTTACACAACCCGGTTTTTGCTACCACCTGCCCTCTCCCGGGTGCCAGAGGCACGGCTGGGAAGGAGGAATCGGGCCTCCTGGTTCTCGCTCCTGACGCTGGCTGTTACTCAGCCCTATCTGTAACCTTTTGCCTTCACGCTTTCGCTCCAGCCTTATTTTCTGGTCTCTCTTTTGTTCCCTCTCTGCCTCACCGTATGATTAGCGACAGTCCTCCCAGATCCTGGCCTCACCTTATCCGTATCTAAGACGGAAAAGAAGTTCTTTNAAAAAAAAAAAAAAAGTCTTTGAGGCAGGAGCGATAAACTTGGAATGAGAAGCAAACACGTATTAACATAAACACAGGCAAAGGGGAAGGATCTAAATGAGAAAGCTGTGTGATTTGCCTGAGAGTGGGTTAAAACCACCTTGTGGCTAGCTATGTCTGAAGGGGAAAACCAAGACTTGCATCCTGCTTAGGGTGATGAAGAAGTTGTGTAAAGGAGCCTTTTTAGGGCAGAAAGGGAGAAAAAAGAGGCAGGTTCCAAAAGATAAAAAATCAAGGAGACATTCTTGGAAAGGGTGTCAGAAAGTGATAAAAGAATGGGAGATAGAATTTAAACTACAGCTCTTAGATTCTAACTTGATCCAGTTAACACGACTTAAAGCCAGTCTGCTGTGTCCATATTAGACTGGTTGAAAGACCAGATTATCCTTTGTGGCTAACATCATGCCTTAAACTCAGTCTAGATTAAGCCTGAGAAAGAGAGGAGGAAGTAGGTATTGGAAAAAAATGAGGCTGCAGAGAAGAAAGATGTTGGAGAAGAGATGATGCAGAAGACAACTGTTGCAAAGGCGGGGGGGGGGTGGCTGTAATGTGCAAAAGAGGGAATGCGGGAGATGGGCAGTGCTGGGTACAGAGCGCAGCAGAGGAGCTTGGGGCCGAAAAGGGATCTGTTACAGGAGAGTGAGTATGGGGCAGATGCATGAGCGTGAAGTGGGAAGGGGAGGCTGGGTGATCCAGTTGCACATTCCCATCATGTTACCAGTCTTGGAGCTTTGGCTGCAGAGCTGCTAAGGTGCAAGAGAACAGAATTCCAGTTGCTGTGGAGGTAGGGAGCAGGGGATAATGGGATTACAAAAGTAGAAGGCTTGAAGTCTATTTCCAGGTCTGGCATGACTGACCGTTGTCATATGGCAAGGGCATTAAATAACTCTGACCTTTGTAAACTACTGGGAATATTAATTGGCACTGTTGTGGTAATTTCTCTGCGCAGTCCTTAACAGGGTGTGCTGAGGAAAGGACTTAATGACAAATCAAGGCTGACTTTGTCTGGAGAGATATCAATATGCCCAGGAAGATTGCCTTGTTCTAAGGCCTTACTGGCTGCAATGGCTCATGTTGTCATTCAATCTAGCCACACTTCTTCGTGAGGGGAAATAAACTGGCGTTCATCTCGGTGGGGTAATTATTCTGCTATGGCTATCCTGGTTTTATAGAAAACAAAAATTACCTCCAAGAATAGTAAGTACCCTGCTTCCAAAGCCATTTTTAGTATGGAAAAAAAGGTAGAAGTTTGAAACAATAGGCACATCAGAAACAGATCATGTAACTATCGAAACAACCATTCAGTGTGAAACAGGCTGATAAGAGGTTTTTATAACAGGTCTAAGACAAAATTACTCACTTGACTACAAGAAGAATTTGTTTACGCTTCTGAAAAGCTGCCCATTTGTGACCTACACTTTAATAAATGCAGATAAAAAGCCTAAAATGATCCAATGCACAACAGAAGAATTGCAAACATTTTCTCTGCTTATTTGGCCCGTGAGGGGGTTGAAGGAAGCATGGTTGGGAGAACTCAGAATGTTCTAGCATGGTCACAGATACCGACACTCCTTGTCTGAAAAAAAGGAAACCTGTCAACTTTTTATTAAATTCATGAGCCAGAGTAACTCTGAAGTAGTCATAATTGTTGTATACCTAAAGGCAGAGTCCTTGTCCCAGGTGGAGCAAGGGAGGACACCTGATTGCTTCAGACATGAATAGAAGACAACCAGCAACCTTTAAAGGGGAGGAAGTGGGTTGTAGTGCTTCTAGATTTTTCTAGAAACAGGTGAGCTGGTGAGGTGAGAGAGATTGCACCATGCCCTCTGGCAGGCCCAGAGGTGCCAGGGAACGGCTGCAGCCTGCTCAGAGTCAAGAGCCAGCCTGGTCCTGCAGGCTGTGTCCTTGTCCCTCCAGCCTCTGAGGAGCAGGTCCTGGGTCAGTGCTGGCTCTCTTGCTGTGACAGTGAGATCTCTACCCCAGCCTTGTGGAGGTGAGAGGGAGAATGCAGGTGGAGGGAAAGGAAGTAAGGATCAAGTGACGGGGCAAAGGAGAGGGGGTCCTGAAGGTCTGACTTTGGACAAGCAGTTGTGTTTGGTGGGTGCTAGTAGGTGGGCAGCAGAGAGTGGTTTTCTTGGTGGGCAAGTATAAAGAAATTAGCCTCTCTGTTCTTCAGAATGGGAGATCTCCTGGAAGCAGAGGGTTGCAAAGGCCTGCAGATGGCACAGCTAACATGGTGACCCAGATGTAGCTCCTCCTTTTGCTGTGCAGCCTTTCACCTTTCTGTTTTCCTTGGTGAAGGCAGGCGAGAATGGCAGCCTGTGTGAAAGCTGGAGATCAAGGCAGGTCATATGAGGCTGGAAGCCAGTGTTCACCAGTATCACAGTCTCAGAGAGGAAGGTGTTGCCCTGAGGAAAGTACTGAGGAAGTGGGAGGGTGACTGAATGTCAGGGAATTAGGAAGGCAGCTGAAGAAAATATCACAGGGTAGGTGGTGAGGGTGAAGATTTCAGATAGTAACAGGGCTCCTCCATGAGGATTACCTGGCTGCGTAGCAGAGGGGGCCCCAAGGGAAAGAGGCTTGTGGGAGACCTGTTGTAAGGTAGGAATGACAGAGGCGGTACCTGGGATGAGCAGATGTAGGCTTGTCCGTGTTGGATTGCCATGCTCAGTCTCCACCCAGTTTTCCAGGTTGTAATAACTTCTGTTCACATAATCTGTGCAATGAGTGGGATAGGTGACATATATTCTCCCGTTCCTTTTGAAAGGGAGTTACATTTATTGTCACTTAAATTGCTATGAGTCTATCTTAATTTCACATTGGTAGAGGTTGACGGATTCCCAGTGGTGGGTCACAAAGTGGAGCAGCTCTGGTGGGGCTCCAAAGCAGCAGGCAAGGTGGGGTTACAGGGAACACAGAGTGGGGGGAACACAATAATTGAATGTCATTGACTGCTGCCAGATGTTGCAGCATCCTTCCATCTAGGGAAGAGCCAGAGTGAAGTCAGGGCAATTGTAAGATCCTGCCTAACATAGATAAAATCCATATCTGCTCCATACTCTGCGTGTCCTACTCACGCTGCTTAACATGTCCCCAACTTGTGCATACATATGCACTTGCCCCTATTCTGCTTGTGCCTCCCTGCTTAAAGGATGGCAGAAAGGGGTACAGAGGCAATAGAAGAGGAGTGTAAGTTATTTCATTATGGAAACTTGCAGTGGAGCAAGGGAATAGCTTATCCACCTTACAAATCAGCCTCAAATGGGAATTTGGAAGAGACAACGTCCCTATATCAGGGATTCTGCCTGCAGAGTTACCTCACCGAGGTATCTTGGATGCTTTCATTGGTTTGGTGGGAGTTGAAACATGGCTGCCTGCCATGTGAGCATGGGATAGGGGAGGGAAAGGAGGGTGGAACTGGAAAGACTGGTGCCTGGGCACGGTTTATTGCCTGAGGGCCGTGCATGCTTGTCAACAACATCTCTCTCTGGATCTCTGTAGCCTTTTTCTGTACTAAAAAACAGAGGACCCAAACTGACCCCTCCTGCTATCTTCTGGGCACCTTGTAAACTGACCAAAAGGGGCTGGGCAGGTTCAATGGCCACATCTGTTGCCACAGAACCAGTTTGGCTTGGGCAGGAAGAGACAGCTGATCTCCACAGAATGTGCTGAACTCAAATAAACCTGCTTCAGCACAGCAGTTTACATCAAGTCCAGATATTAGGCGATTAGGGAGCCAAAATTAGAGACAGCAAAAGATGTACGGTATTTGAGCATGTCATGTCAATTCTTTGTGACTGGGGTCAGGGTAGGTCTTCTGGTGCATGACAAGCCACCAAGGTTTGGTTTAACCTTTCTAAGGTCCCAACGGGGAGAACAGGCCATAGGCCTGCAAGAGTAGGTTACATTTTTGGAATGTATTCTTCAGTGTTAGTTTGGTCCTCCCTTTGACCAGATTCTCTCCTGCCAGTAGCCTAGTTTAGCAAGAGTGTCCTACTGGAACATCAGTTTCCCAGTCATCTAAGCACAAAAATTTGGAGTGTGACTGTAAAGGTAATTTTCTCATTTCTGGTCTGGGCTAGATGGACAGAATCTGACATGTGTTGGTTCCCCTGATAGCATCGACTGTGCACATTCCCAGCAGGCAAGTGCGGGTTTATGATCCATAACTACAGTTTCTTGCTTCCCGGCAAATTATTCTTTGGTGCCAGAGGCTTCAAGTAAGTAAAGGAGCATGAAATCTAGGATGAACATGAACCACATTGAAAATACAGCATTTGTAGTGATTGTTTAGCAGACCTAGCAGCCACCTGTGTCATAGTGTCTGTTTTTAGTCCAGAGGAAGATCATGGATTGCCTGCTGGTGAAGTACTGGACTGGGTCTCTGGATATTGGAGGTTGATTTATTGCTCCATCACAGGTTTTTCTGTTGGGCCAAACCAGATAATCATGACACGCCTGCTCCTCATATCAGCAAAACAGAGTTAATGCTAATTCTTTTCCCTTATGTATGTAGGTCTTGAGATAGATCTTCAGGACATGGCTCTCTGTTACTGTATATATACAGTGCTTTCTACAGTGCCATCCTGATTTAAGCTGGACCCTGTAGTAGGACTAATTAGTCCTATTAATCATCTCTAGCTGGCTTCAGGCTCTGAAGATCATGTCATCGGTAGTTTCATTTGTTGGTTTCTGCAATATTCTGAGCTCTGTGGGGTAAACTCTGGAAGAATTGGGGGAGTGGCTGCCATGGAGAAGTAATTCCAGATCTTGCACTGAGTCTGGCACAGATTGGGATTCGGGAAAGCCTGGATCTGTTTGTCTCAGATAATGGCAAGTGGTCAGGCATGTATTTTGCTACTACATTTTCCCCTGCAGTTTAAGGTGTTCCCAGAAACCTTTCATCAACACTTGATTAGGAATCAGTTGCAGATAAATATGTTATTTATGGACTTTTGAGCTTCACTGCATTTTTAGGTCAGTTCAGGATTTAGGGTCTCATGTGACTAGCACATTGTCCTCTCTGTCTCTGATCCAGTGATTCTTCTGAAAGGCTGAAGAATGTGTTATCTGATAAGTTTTTGGACCTGTTAAAGGTAGTTTGGCTCAGGGTCCCAAATTCTCAGGGAAATCTGAACTCTTGGCATAGGTTAGGCTGAATGGTTGTGGTACCCTGTGCCTTTGTGACACAAAGAGCTGTGCAGAGCCTACATCTAACATCAAGGATAGTGCAGGAGATATTTCTTGGCCAAGACAAACTTTGAAGACCTGAAAATTATTGAGTTATTGAAGTAGTGGGCTTTCAAATGAAAAAAAAAATCCTTCTGGTGGCAGTGGAGGAATCCTACATGTGTTCTGTCCCCATTGCTCAGTGCTGCACTACTTGCTTCACTTCACACAAAAATGCTGCAAGAACATCCTTCCCTTACACTGTCATGCAACTCGTACGCAATTTTTTTCTGAAAGTCAGAATATTGCCTGCTAGAAAAATATGTTTCTATATCAGCTATGTTACTATTTCTTCTTTTCTTAATTTTTATTATGTTCTTGTCCTTTCTTTCACAAATATATTTCTTGTGCACAGCTATTCCTTTCTTACATTGTCCTAACCTGCATCTTGTTTTTCCTCTCACTTTTTTCCCTGTCCTCCTTCATTTTCTGTCAGATAGATATTTCCTTCCCTTATTCTTCTGCTTCAGTTCTTCATCCATTTTTCCATTTCTCTGTCTCAGTCACTGTGCTACCACAAAAAGATCTAGAAAAACGGATGACAGTTAAAATTGGAGACAAGGAGTGATAAGGTGGCTGTAGTGCCAGGATGCTGGCTGGAGTTAAGAAGTACTTCAAAAGAGGCTGTACCCCACCCTAACCTATGCACACAACATCCTCCCTTGAGAGAGGTTCCCAGGCCCACATCAACACCTCTCATGGTTCACACACCCTTTGTTCCACTGCCTGATCTACAAACAGGTAGTGTAGTTCTTGTTCTTTAAGACAGACTTCAGTACAGGGGCTGATGAATCCAAAGGGGGATATATGCAGCATTTGGGCAACTACACCTAAAAAAACATGTTCCCAAACCCCATGCTTGGTAGCTCTCATATACTGTAGGCAAATTTCTGTCATTGCTTTATTTCTGAAAATACTGTTTGCATCCCTGCTAGATCAGATTATGTGAAATGCAGTGGTGATTAGTGTGTTTTTACAAAAAAAGGCCTTCTTGGAAAGCCTGTCGAGACGTGTGGAGGCCCTGAGAAGTTACCAACTGCAAATTCAGGGTCAGGCAGTGGGACACATCCCCATACAAAGAATAATTAAGGATTCATTGGGTATGAGGCACAAGGCAGCCTGATTCCTACCTTACCTGGCATAGGTACAGAGAGCGGGTGATCTTGGCTTCTAGTCTTTGCTCCAGTCATTATTTCACCGCGAGCATGTTTTATTAGACAGAGTGCATGTATATTTTAAGAACTACCACAGGGAATTATGAGACCTAATCAGGCATTCAGGGCAGCATGGTGAGCCGGTTTGTCCTCCAATAGCAACCGGTGGGTCCATGAATGCCATGTCTAGGAACACAGAAAAAGAGTCCCCTAATGGAGAAGCTGAACACAGGTCTGGTGTTCTGGGATATTTCACTAACCATAGAGCTACTCTGTCCATGGAGAGAAAGCGCAGGTTCTTTAGCAGCTCCTTTTTGACGTAAACAGAGGAGTGAGTGGAGGTTCAGAAAGGCACAGGTTGCTGGACCCCTCTAAAGGGAGACACCTCCCAGCAATGCTGAGTACAGAAACATAGCCTGGAGTGTGCTAGGCTTTACTGTTTTCCTCTGTGCCATTTTTCATTACAGCTCCCCTGGGTGCTGGCTTTTTGGATCCACAGTAGCAGTATTAATCTCTCCTTCCGGGCTTTTGGTTTCCATTTAAGGAACTGAGAAAGTGCCTATGCTGCTGTGCTCAGCGGCGTGGCGTCTCAGTCTGGGATTTACTTTCAGTCTTTCTTTGTCTCAGTTTGCATCTGAAAAAGGGTCTTTCCTCCTTTCAGTGGGGTGCTGTGAAAAATCAAGGCTATGAGGTGCCCAGACCCTACAGTGCTGCAGAAGTGGTGTATCTGCAGACATGCCTCATGGATGGCAGGGAGACTGTGCCATTAGCAACGTATTTTGAAGCACTTGATATATTGTTCTGCGATCCCCTGAAGAGTGAGGATCTGGCAAGATACTGCTCTATTCTATGTCTGGTTCCAACTGGCTGTACCAGAAGGAGTAACCCGGCAGTCCTTCAGCTGGGTGCATTTGACTCAAAGGCACAGTCCCTGACATCACATCTAAATTCCTGTGCACAGTCTCACTCAGACAGGTCCTCCCTGATTCTGGCATTTGTTTTATTTTTACCCCCTAAATTCTCCTACTGTGTTTCTGAGGGGAGAGTGTGTGGATTTCTTAACAGGAGGTGTTTTCTCCTTTCTCTCACTTCTGAAAAATCACGTTCTGTTATGTCTGTCTCTTCACTCTCTGCATTGCCAGAGAGATTGTTTCCTGAGGAGGATGCCTGTCAGACTGACTGCTGTGAGGTACCTCTTTAGAAATTCAGCTGCTTGGGGAATGCAGGGCTGAGATATGCACATACCTACGTGTGAGTAGGTGGGTCAGAAGTGAGGGTTACTGAAAGGGACTCTGTGGTATACTGTGGGGACGCAAAGACAAGGAGCCTCATTGCATCCTAGAGGAACACATGAGCAGTGTGCAGGACTGAGGGGCCTCTGCAGAGCAGCTGAGCACAGGGACAATGACACTGAATATGCTCCAGCTCTCTCAAAGAGCAGCAGTTGCTCACCATATCAATCCCCTTCAATCCTCACGTTTCTGAGGCTTCCAGATGTGGTACCAGCTGTGTCTGCCAAAAAGCCTGCTTTACCTGACCTCCCTCCCTCCCTCTTGCCTGGCACAGGCGCAGCTGATAGCAGGACTGCCGCGCTCACCCTGCGTGCTGAGGACGTGAGAGACCGCACGAGGATGCAGCCCAGCTCCCTCCAGCCACCTCCTGTCTCCCAAAAGGCTGATGGCAGTAATCAAGGACACAGAAGGGCAGCTCCCCACCCCCACACATGCTTTTAACTCAGTGGTCACCATAGTATCCTGTCCCAAGGGAGTTTGGGATGGAAGTGAGGGATCACAGCTGCAGAGGCTGGGAGAGGAATAGGGAGAAACAGACAGTGAAAAATGATGACAGAAGGAGTGATGAGCGGAAGCGTGGCTGAGGAAAGGAGGAGCCACTGATGAGTAGCGGGGTGAAGAGTCAATACATGTCGAGGGGGGAGTGTACAGAAAGACATACATTGCTCGGAAACAGACACAGCAGTAGGGAAAAGTACAAAGAGAGAAATTGCAAAGGGATGGAAGGAGACTTGAAGATACAGAGAAAAGGGAAAAAGAAGAGAGATGGCCTGACAGCGAGAAGGCACAAATACAGGAGGTACCAAGAGCTGGCTAGGGGAGGGTTATGTGACATGCTGAAACCAAGGCACACAGCCAGCGGGCACAAAAGAGGCATTTGGCCCTGCCTCGGGCAGAGTTTTGTAGAAGGGGAACTACTGATGTTTAAAAATGCTGCTTCGTGGGGAGAAGACCACAGAAGAGATCAGATTTAAAGACTGGATAGAATAGAATAGAATAGAATAGAATAGAATAGAATAGAATAGAATAGAATAGAATCATTAAGGTTGGAAGTGACCTCAAGGATCATCTAGTCCAACCATCCCCCCACCACCTATTACCCACTAAACCACGTCCCTAAGTACCATATCTAACCTTTCCTTAAACACCCTCAGGGATGGTGACTCTACCACCTCCCTGGGCAACCCGTTCCAATGCCCGACCACCCTTTCCGAGAAGAATTTTCTCCTCATCTCCAACCTGAACCTTCCCTGGCGCAACTTGCAGCCATTTCCCCTTGTCCTGTCACTACTTATCTGTGAGAAGAGGCCAACCCCCAGCTCACCACAACTCCCTTTCAGGTAGTTGTAGAGGGCGATAAGGTCTGCCCTGAGCCTCCTCTTCTCCAGACTAAACAAGCCCAGTTCCTTCAGCGATCCCTTGGCCTTTCCCCATGTGTGGCTTCCCTTCTGTCCCCTCATTAGCGCTCTTGTAGCTCTGTCAGTAGCCAGGGTTAACGGACAGGCCAGCCTGTAGTTCCTGCACTACAGCTCCTTGCGATCCTAGACCTGCCATGTCATTTCTTTAGTTTAGTTTATGAACTGGGGAATGGCCAGCTCTACTTATCTGTGTCATCAACAGAGGAATCTACACTCTTCCTCATGCATCCACTCTCTGCTTTCCCAGGTCCATTTCCCCATACTCACATTGTTTGCAGAGCGATAACAGACTTGGCAGGAGAGCTAATTCAGGAGTATAATCTCTTTCAAACAAAGTGCACCCTGTTCCCACCTGGTCAATTAAACTGGAACAAATCTGTGCAGAAGTACTGACCTGAGGCCAAGCACTTTTTCTCCTGGAAAGATGTGTGATGGCTTCCCCTGTGAGCACCACCTCAGCCCTACTGGAGCAGTGGGATGGACAGCTCATCCCCACTGTCCACTGCCTGTCTGCTCAGACAAACCACAGCAGGGTCGGAGCCACCTGCGATGGTGTGTTCTGTGTAATGCATACCCATACAATACACCCCAATCCCTCGAAGGAGTAACTCCAAGGGTGAAGCCCTAATCGGAAGAAGTGTTGTAGATGTTTTATGAAGCTGTTGCTTGTTGCTATCATAGACCAAAAGCCACAGAGCAGTGCTGAGCCTGTTTCCTCCCTGCTGCCCCACAATATGTGTTAGCTCTGGGGAGCTCAGATCTGAAGCTTCTCAGTACTGAAGATATCTTAACCTTTTCTGCCTCTAAGCCTGTTCTTGAAGGAGTCCCTGACTTCTCAGCAGCTAGAGAGGTTGCTCCTTACTGAGAAACAGGGCCACAGCGAGAGCTGGTTTGGAGCAAACAAGTATTTTGAGGAGAGGGACTCTTGCTGGAGTAACATGGATTGGAAGGAGGGAGCTGTGCAGCCAGAACTGTGACCTTTCTGTTTTCCAAGGCTTGCTCTGGGAGAGGCCTTGGCCAGAGCTGCCATGGCTTCTGTGCCACTCCCACAGCAACCTCTGCTGGGAATTGCCACTGGGAAGTATTAAGGACGTCTCCTTACACTGAAGTGTAAAACAAAGGTAGCTGTGCAGAAGAGTACTTGTGGTCCACCCTGTTGCAAATTGTGATAATACTAAAATACTAGTAATACTAATACTAAATACTAAAATACTAGAAGTATTACCCTTCACATCTTCTTGGAAAAGTACAGATTTGATTTGAGGATTTGGTCAGTAGTTTTAAGTTTCTTATTGCTTTCAGCAGAACTCTTATCTCTACTGTTCAAGCTCTCTCTTTTTCCGGGTTTCGAGACCTTATCACTGCAAAGAGTGATATTTTTTGCACAACAAAATACTAAGAAAAAAACCTCCTTCGTTACCTACAGAAGTTTCAATGTAGGGTTTTATTTTGCTTTTATTTTTGTTAATGCGAATGCTAATGTGAATGTAAAAGTTAATGTTTGGTTTTACATAAACTGTGCCCAGTAGAAATAAACAATAAAAATATAGGCTTTCAAATAGGGAACAGGTGAATAGTGGTACACAGAAATGCATACATAAAAACAAATGTATTAGATACATGGATGCAAGCAAGCACAGATATGCAAACACAAACAAAAATACAGCTATATGTACATAAGAGTGTATACACTTATGAGCACATGCATATGTACATACTTTAGTATGTATGAAGTAGCACATGTGCAAGTATCTTTAGATATTTAAATGTAAGCTCAGAAATAGAAGCATGTGCATAAATTTCCATGGACTGGTATTCTCAGACATGCTGGCATTTGTACAGGCATGCAATAGCACACATTACATACCTTTTTATGTATCAGAGCATAAAGTTTCTCAGATATGAACATTTTATATAGAAATGCAAGTGTAATGCAGGCCCCAGAGAACCCTCCACCTGCCCACAGAAGCACACTGGATGCCTACACAGCATCCTCACACAGCTAGGCTAGCTGAATGTAGCAACTCTAGTTTTCAAAAGGATGAGGAGGGCCACGAGCAAGCAGATACACGTGTGTGTAGGAGTGGAAGTCAGCCATTAAAGGGTGCAGGAATGATCCTGGAGGAGGAGGAAGGGTGTGTGGAGCACCCAAAGGGAGCAATGCAGGAGCTGAACGGGTTTGCCTGAGCTGGGTGGCATCATTGAAGGGTGAGGAAGGAGGCTGGGGAAGAGACAGAGAGCATGAGTCAGGAAATGCGTGGTCTTCCCCTCAAAAGAATCTGTATAAAATGAGGAGATGGCTTAGGGGAGGTGCCCACCCTGGCTTGCTCTTGCTGGCACCCAGTTTCCAAGGGGAGAGTGGGGCAGAACTACCAGGATGGGGTGAAGAGGCTGCATGCTGGGATCCCTCCTGCCCCCTTTCTGGCAGCTGACCCTGCTGGCAATGCAGAATGGGACTGGCTGCATAAGGCAGCTCTTCCTAAAGATGGGCTTATTCTCCTCTTTCCTCGTCTCCTTCGCCTGCATCTCAGCACAGGAGCAATGTGTGGTGTTTTGGGGCACTCTTCACATCTCTCTCTTTCTTGTCCTACCCAGGCTGCTCCTTGTGCTCCTGGCTACTGATCAGCAAGCGTGGGGTGCTGTACGTGGAAGGGGAGAAGGAGGCACTGCCACAGGGCAGCTCAGTGCATCTCCTGCTGGGAGAGGAGTGATAAACCCCTGGCTAGACTGGCTTAGCCATTGTTGGCCCACGAGGTGAGACAAACCCGTATATGGAGCGGCTCAAATCCTGCTGCCTGAGCTCATTTTAGATTACAGCAGCAAATGGAGCAGAGAAGGGTCAGCCAGGGGCTTTGTTTCTTTCCTGTGAATCCTGCTGCTGTCATCACAGCACATTCCCCATTTCACATTCCCCCTCCAACTCGCCCCACCCCGAGGCTACAGTCTTTCATGCTGTTGCTGGAAAACATAGTATGAGTTGGGCCAGGAACCCAGGAGCAGATTATGGCTTAATGAGAAATGCCTCCAGAAGTGGTGTTTGTGAATCCGCACCTCTGCTTGTGCCCAGTTATGTGTCAGTGTGTTTCTGTGTGTGAGCTGCTGCGTCAATATATGTGCCTCTAATGTGTGTATTTGCTGGGAGTGTGTATGTATAGTAGGTGGGTTCAGCTCGGCATACTGTATGTGCATGTGCTGGCTGTGCATGTAGTTTTAACTAATATTTGGGTGTGAGAAGTATACCTAAATGGGGACGTGAGATAAGGTAGCGTACACTGGTGAAATGCCTCCACCCCACGCCATGGCGTGCAAGCCCAGACTGGCTCCATGTGCCAGCAGGCAGCATGCCCCAGCACCTATTCCACTGGTGCTGGATTGACCAGGCTAGGCATAAAATGCCGCTGTGAGGAAGCCTATGCTTTCTGATCGGTATCTGTGTGACTGAAACACTGCAGCTGGTTGAGCAGCTAGAGAACATTGTCTAGCTGACTTCATCAAACTTCCCATCATCCTTTCGTCGGGCTGGTGCAGTGCCCTGCGTGTGCCGGGGAGGGATTCTTCTCATGGCTTCCAGAGAAAAATAATTTCCCCTTCTTAAGAAATAACATTTTTCCATCTGTGTAGTATTTTTTTGATAAATATGAGGTAAAATTAGTTTTACGAAGACTCATGAAAAACAGCACATTCCTTATGCATGTGCTGTTCAGCCCTCAGGAAAAGGAGGGGTCATCTGAGGTCTCAGCTGAATGGCAACCCTAACTCCCTCTATCCCATACTTTCTGTTCCTCTCCTGGCCTCTTCATGAACCAAGCCCCAGCCCAAGGGCTCTCCTGAAACAGGTGTATTTTCCTGTTGCTATGCTGCTGCTCGGGACTCTGCTAGGAAATTCTCTTAGTAATTTTACTCCATGGTACATTTTTTTTTTCTCTACTTGTGCTGATGTTTTTCAATTGAACTTCATTAGTCAGGTTGTTTTCTTACATTGCCCTTCAGATTCTGTTTCTTGCTCAAGGTGAAGAAAACCACGGCAATATGCAGTGGCAGATAAATAATAAAACCCCTCACCACAGATATTTTGGTCAAAGCATCTTGCTCCTGCCCTGCAGCCTCCTGCTAACTCACCCCTGAGCTCCTAACAGAGCTCTGCTGGTGTCTCCACTGCCCCGGCCACTGCAGACAGGGATGTGGGGTTTGGGGCAGTTTCCGATGTAGTTCACCTGTTGCCTGTACATTCCAGAGGAAAGGAGGCAGAAACTGAGAGAGATCATAAGAAGGGCAGTTGTTCATGGAAACAATATATTTACAGCATTCTCTGTGAGTCACATGGATATACTTCATTTTTGCTATTCTTAGACGTGGGCCAACGCTAGAATAAAACAAGATAAATGGATAGCACAAGAAAAAGGCAAATGCGCAGATATAAAGCTCGTCTCTTCGCTAGAAAGCCTGGTTGCCCAGGCAACATCAGTCAGAAAGAAAGCAAGCTTGTGGCCTAGATGCTGGGCAGGCGTCCTTTTCCGACCAGAGCAAAAGAAGAGGGCAAGGCCTTACGTGTTATAGGAAGTGAGACTAGGAAACCTTAAATGACTTTCTGGGGCTGTCACGTCTCTGGCGTAGCACCAAGAGCGTGTGCTACCGCTCCTGGTTTACTCTCCAGCATGTTGGTTTCTGCAGAACTAGCTTTTTTTTTTTTTTTTTTTTTTAACTTCCCCTTTGCAAGTGATTGTTAAAGTATTAAAAATGTTTGACTTTGGTAATTTGATTAATCGACTAGGTTAATTAGGAAAGTTTTCAGAGACATTAGACCCAATCTACATTTCACCATGGTAGAGGGCAGAAGTTAAAGGCGACTTCGGTTTAATGCCATGACCTCTCCAGTGCTGTCTCTGTGCCCTCCTAATTGGGTGATTCTGCAATTTCTTCATGTACCTCTCCCTGTCCACGTTGATCTTGTTTATCTGTTCACCCTGTTATCCCTTTTCCTCTGATATTTTGCTGCTGTCTTTTCCTTCTTTTTCTCTTCTATTCCTCTGCCTTGCCCTTCTAATCTGTTTTAGTGCTCTCTTTCTTCCCTCATTATGCCTTTTCTTTCTTTTAGTTTTTGCCTTCTGTCTCTCCATTGGTTCTCTTCTCACTCTCTTAACCTCCTGTTGTTTACAGTCCAACCTACTCCCCAACCATCAGCTTGTTTCTCTTTTATCTCTCCTCCTGTTTCCCACTCCTTCTCAGGTCCTCTCAACAATGGAAATTACTCATAGCTTGTGGGGGAAGCATCTGGCCCATGCTGGCTCTCATTTTCTTTCCTTTGTTGTGAATGCTCTTTTGTTACAAACACAACAAACAGAAAAGCACAAAATCGTCTCTCAAGGCAAACACTGCATAATAATCCTCCTTGTCCCTGCTCCTCTTATCTCTGAAGAATTTGTTCTCCAGGCAAAATAATAACAAGCGTGAAAAAGGATTGACTAAACTTGGAGGGAAGAGAGACTGGAAATAGCCTGATGCTATGGGGCAGCACCACCGAACTGAAAGTTGGGCAGATACAACAAAGCACCTAGTTAGTGCAAGGTGAAATACGGCTTGCCAGGAGTTTGGACAGCAGAGGCACGACCCTGTGGTTGATCAGTCCCTGTTGATCAGTTTCTGTTCCCACGAGATTGCGGAGGCATGGACAAGGTCAAAAAATTTATTTATCTTTTTATCACCCAATTTCTTGTGCTTTCTAGCCATATTTCTCTCAAGCCAAGGCCCTGTGTATAGGAAGTGTGTTTGCCAGATAACTGTACATGTAGGAGCTCCACTGACATTCTCAAAAAGCCACAGTAAGGTGTTTCTGTGAGGTCACTTGCCAGCTCCAGCTTCTGGAATAAATTAAGAACAGGCTTGCCTATTGTTGGGGCTCTTGGTTAATGCTAAATGCCGTGATTGAAACAGCTTTCCTCAGAAAATGTAAATTCCCTGGAAATTAAATGTTAGTTGACATGCACTGGTTTAGACATGTAAGTGTTCTGAAAGCTAAGGAAAAAAACAACTTGTTAAGCAAAAGATGAGCCTTTCCCATCCCCATAGCTCCGTGGTTAGGATACTGGTGTTTAATGTGGGGCAGCCAGCATCAAGTTCTACCCAGGGCCAGTTCTGCCTGGCCCTTCCCTTAGAAATCCTATGTCTGACCGGACGCTGGCAGCTTGCAGCAGGCCTCCATCCTAGTGCAGTTAATGCACTTTGCATAATGCACGAGTATTATATTCACAAAAAGGCCAGGTGGGCAGTTTTAGTTGGTGCAGTATCAGATAGCCCTGCTGAGCAGGTATTGAGGTACTTCCCCCCACAGCTGATCTTCTGTGATGCGGGAGGTAGGTGTGCGTTCTAGAAACAAAACTGATATTTAGGAGGAGCAGGCTGTGATGCAAACTTCACATTTAAATATTTGAGCACCAGCAAATTAATTCAGACTTGGGCAAAGCTAACTGAAACGGGAGGGTGGGGTATTTTCCCCACATTCTTTAGGGAAATTTGGTTTTCAATGATGCATTTTGAGCTTTTGTCTCTTTCTTACTGCTGTTTACTCCATCAGCTCTGTAAAGATAAGGAAGTGCCACCCGCTGTGTTCTGCACCATGTGTTAGAGATTTAATTTTCGGCTAAACTGTTACTGTTTCCAAATTGGACTGGTAGCTAGGGATGCATTCTCTTGAAGTTTGGTTTGCTTACAGCAAAGTCATGTGGAATGAGGCTATTTCAGAAGAATGCTTTTTGCAGTCTGTAGATTGCTGCCGAAATTTGGATATGTTTGGAGCCTCCCCAAATATGGCAACTTCCCACACTAACCAGTAAATTAATATTTCCAGAGCTAACGCCAGGGTTTGAGGCAGCTGCGTGATCAGATTGAAGGTGGAGTTTGCTATGCTTGCAAACAAATGGAAAATAAGCTAGGAAAAAGAAAAATAAATGTGAGCCAAGATTAGTCAAAGAGTGTTAGGGAATTAGGGTCGAATCCAGCAATCTGATAGAGACGAGCCTGCCACAGCTCCTTGCTCCCAGGGGCAACCAGGAGCAAGGCTGAGCATGTGCTCCCTGTAGGCACATGCATAAAAACACACATATACACCAAATAGACACACATATATACATGGCCACCACACAGGTCTACACAGACACACAGAGCATTTACACAAACGGCGCCAATGGCCTCGTCCTGTTCCCCTGCCAGACTGAGCAGGATGGAGGTCCAATAGTGGGAAATACATATGTAATCACACATAAATACATGTGTATAAGGTGGATCCTTCCAGGAGCCGGGCTCAGACACTCAGTCTGATCCTTGGATCCCAGTCTCCCCAGTTGCTGGCACCTCAGCATATGAGACTCCAAGGCTGCAGCCCCACTCCTGTTGCTGGTACAGACCCCATCACACACACCCTGGTCCCTCCTGTAGCCAAGCGGCCACGGCCTGGCCCTTAGAGACACAGGCACCAGTGGGTCTCACCGCTATAGACCCTCAGACCCCACAGCCCCTCTGGCAGCTGGCTGGGACTGTCCCAGTCCCTCCGATAGGCAACTCCTCCCTTAAAGACAGCCCCTGGCTCCCGGGCCACTACACCTGCTTGCCAGCTGGTCCGGCTGCATCTTCACTAGTGCTCACACCCTCACCTGCACACTCGCACTTGCTGCACCATGGGCACATGGGCTTGTGACCTGGCACCCAGACCCCCATACACACCTCCCCATCCCACCTCCAAATAGAGAGCACCTCACCAGGAAAAGAGAAATAGAAGGATAGGGAAGACCGTGCTGATCAAGTGTAGGGCAAGGCTGGACAAGCGTGCTGACTAGCCAAACAGCTTACATGCAACTGGCCCTTTTTTCTTCTTATCCACCGATTTCCCCTCTTTGATTCCTTCCTTAAACATCCCATAGTAAGTCCTGTGCAATCCCAAAATGCTCTTCCACTGCACCCCATGACATACCTGGTGCTCCTACACGCAGCACCCCCTTCCCCCAGACTGTTCAGGTGCTCCTGCTGTTGACCCTTTGTGGTGGGTTTCACACCTGGACAATGGGGCTGATGATTCCCGGGGGACAGCCCTGGAGGGACGGGCCCAGGCAGGATGTTCCTTCCTCTCAGTCCTTAATTTGTTTTGCCACCTGCCATTGTGTCCCTTTGCTCCCCTGGGCGTGTGAAAACGGGGCCTTTGATGTGCTAATGGCTCCTGTGATGGGCCTGGGAGTAGCCGGGGGTGTTATTTGGGGTCCTCCTCCTGCCATTGTCTCTCTGTGCTCCTTTGTGGGAGTGTGGGTGAGGTTTTATCACGTAGCCTAAGAAAGAGGACTGTGCAGGCTTCCTTTGCCCTGCTACACAATTTTTTTTTTTCTGTTGGGAATAATATTTTAACACCACCACATAAATACCCGTGAAGGGAGTGAGGGAAAGTGTCACCCATTTGACCTGTTAATTTCCAGTTATGTGTGGTCAGGACCATGTCAAACAGTAGTGAAATTAAGATGTGATCATTAATATTTCCCAGAATCTGGTGACAAAAATGATGGCTGGTCCCAAGACAGCTTTCCTAACAACTAAAACCCGTCTTAAGTCTTCTTCCTCCCTCCCTTTCCCCCCAGCACCAGCCCTGAGCTGTTGCTGTTTTCTGGAGTGAAAATGCTCGGCAGATTCTTAATTCAGTGGAGACTTTTATTGTTTGACAGTGCTTTTACCAGAAATTGAAGCACAGCTCTTCATTGCTCTCCTGGAAGAGACTAGCAATGGTTTGACCTGAAGGATGGAGAGCAAATGAATACGAAGCACAGTAGTGCAGTTTGTTCGAAAAAAATACAAGTTTGGGACTACGTGCAGGTGCAGGGTCACAACTTCAGCTTTGCTCTAGCTTAGTATGAAAGATATATATCAAAAAAACCCGACCAAAGCCAATTATCCGGAGCTGCGCCTCATCCGCCGCTGCGGGCGGCGGGAAGCGCACCACGGAGGCGGCCTTTGGCTTCAGGCTGGCTGTGTGCAGGCCGCTGCCCGCCCCGCTGTTTAAACCACAGATCGGGAAGAGCTCTATGTCACGCGGCTCCTTCCATACAGGTC
>VWZZ01001298.1:0-15007 GCA_013399095.1 Psophia crepitans | reverse complement strand
TCGTGATGCTGAAAGGGAGGTTACCCTGAAAGGCGTTCGCGTGGTGGTACGGCTTATTGTAAAGGTACTTCTGCATCTCAAGAAGAAAGCAGAGCGTGTCCTTCCCCCTTGCTCTTTCGGAGAGCCGGGGACTACCTTTGTCGGTGCCGTGGCTCATCCGCAGCTACGAGTGAGGCGTGCGCCGGTGGGGCGAGCTAATGACTGCGCATCGAGGGGGGAAAGCCGGCCGGCGTGGGGAGAGACAGACAGTAACTATCTAGCTGAACCCGGTGCGGGGCGCTGGGGATTAGTTAGGCAGAAACGGCAGAATGGGGGAAGCCCGGGGCCCCCACCGCCATGTTGATGGGGAATGTGGGCGGTGTGAGGAGATGAGGAGAGCATCTGGTCAAGGTCGCTCAGAGTAGGTCGCTTTAGCGAGGTTCCACAAGTTGTCCTGCTCTGGGGTTCTGGCTGGTGAAAGAGAGAGGGGGCCTGTGGGGAAGCATCTCCTGGATAAAGGACACAGCTGTTGCTTGTGGTTGGAGGGAGGGGTGGTGGTGGCTTGAATTCCTCGCTGGTGTGTGGACCTCAGCTTTCAGCCTTTGGATGGAGTGGGTGTAGCTGTACTGTCTCCGAGCTCCCTGTTTGCCTTTGGGGAAGTGAGGCGCGTCCAGCAGTAACAAATGCTCCATACATTAGATCACGGTCTGGCTCCCTGGAGAGGATGGGTCAGGCTGTGTGATGTCTAGGTGGTATGAGACTGAGTGGATGAATAGCAGACAGCATCCAGGAGAAGGGAGTATGAAAGAGGTGAAGAGAACTAACCTGGTAGCTTATTTATGTACCCTGTAGACAAGGGGTACCACAGAAGCAGGTACCCTGTGGTCCCTGTTTTACCCAGAAGTAAAAGGCCAGCTGTGACCACCAGAAGCCATGACAAAGCAGAGCCCCGGGGAGAAAGATGCTCTTGTGTTGAGTCACTGTGAAAAAGTGGAGAGCTGGGTTTTGTCCTCAGCCTTGCTATACCTGCTGACTTGGGAATAACCTGGCCTGGAGTCCTAAAAGCGCTTAGATGTCTTAATACCCTTTTACAGGCGTCTAGGTGCTTTGGAAGAGCTGTGTCCTTCTAATTCTGTGCCAAATTTCCGTGTGCCAAAAATGAGGGGAGTGGTTGCAGGGTGGAGGGGAGGGGGCCTGAATTGCTGAGGGTGTATTCAAATGTGAAGGATACCTCAGGAGTCATCTGCCCCCTGCAAGGAAAGGACCTTGTGCCCTTTCTCTGTGTCACTAACCTTGGCAGGAAGAGAGCTCAGCCTGTGACATTATGTAGGTGGGGGAAACCATGCCTGAGAGTAATTTACCCAGTTTGTTTACTGGGACCTAGCTGGTAGCTGTGCAGGGTTATGCAGGCCAGCAGCACCTACACGCTTGGCTGAAAGATTGGTAAAGGTGGTGTGAGCACTGACAGGAGGTTATTGGCAAAAATTTAGGGCAATCTTGGGAGCTGGTGCTCCTGGAGCAGAGTTGGAAAGCAAGAGACTGGAAGAGCTGTGACAGCAGGGCCTGTAGAGTACTTTTCTCTTCCCTGCCAGCCTTAGGACAATAATTGGAAAGCCTTGGAAAAGGGACTGTTAATATTTTTGGAAAAGCTTCCAATCCCTCCTGAGACAGAAACATGATCTTTCCAAATGATGCAAACTCAAGCACTGGCCATCCAAGTGCCAACTCCTGAGTCACCTGCTCTCCCTAACACAGAGCTGGCTTAAATGCCACAAGCTTTAAAAATGTGGAAAATGTCAGAGGCTTTTCACTGACACATTTCTCAAGTTTGCGGGACTTTCACAGCTGTACTGTCAAGCTTCCTCTATGGCTCTGAGGGCTCAGGAGCTTTTTATTCTAATAAATCAAGATTCACACACTCAAAATCCAGGTGCTGTGCTTCATGTAAAATACCAAGTATTGCCACAGCATCAGGAAAAATAAATGGGAAAGTTGGCAGCGGTGCTACCTCCTCTGAGGCAGGCTGCTCTGCCAGGTGCCCTGGGGCAGGGTTGGGAAGCTCTAGCCTGGGAAAAGCAGGGCTGTTGCTGAAGAGTGCATGTGTTAACTGTTTGGAGTGACTGCCAGTATAGCATAGCTCACGGGCAGATCTGAGACTCAATCTATGGGAACTTGTCAGTTGGCATGGAGGAGAGTTAGACCCTTGTTTCATGACATGCCAGAGATCAGCAAAAGCTTTTCTGTAAAGCAGATCAACCCAAAATAACACCCACTAATGCAGCCAGTGTATTCATTACTAATGAGCTGAGAACAGTTGAGGAAGGTCAGGAGGGGAGATTCTGACAGGCCCTCCTGCTTCTAGTCACCGAACTCTTTCCTGATGTACAGTTGCATCTCCCTTCCCAGGGTCTCTGTGACTGGTACTCACCCTTGCTGGATAAAAGCTCACTCCCTGCCCTTGGCACAATTGCACATGGCACCTATAAGCTGCAGCTGCTGTTTATGCTGAAGAGAAACTTGATGAAAGCATGAATAACCAAATTAACTAAATTTTCTCCCTTTCCACAGAAGATTACAGCACCCCTTATCTATGCTGTTTCCATTGCTGCCATTGGATCTCTCCAGTTCGGGTACAACACTGGTGTCATCAATGCTCCCGAGAAGGTGAGAGGGAGAATGAGTTGGGGAGGTGGTGTGAGGGGCTCATGGGAAAACAAAGGCCTAGAAGGGAGAGGAACTCTTTCCCAAGCAGCTAATAATTTGGTTCTGGTTTATGAAGTCAAGAAGACATTTAAAATACCCCCTTGACTTCAACAGTGGACAGGAATGGCAAAGTTCTGGGGTGCGGAGAGAGCAATCAGAGAGGTTAATTCTTTTAATTAGGAGTGCAGAGGAGGACCCATCTGCTGTTTCCTAGTAGGCCTGTATTTGGTGTGTGGAGGAATGTGAGCCACTTGAGTTTTGAGTTAGAATAAACCAGCCATGGCAGAAGGAATGTGGAGAGCAGCATGCAGAAAAGAGTCGAAGGTTGGTAGGGGTTATAGTTGCTTTAGCTTAGTTCATTTTGGGTACCATCTCGGGCTTCTTCATTTGTTTGTGCTTTGTGTTAAGTGCAGATTCAGTGCTTGTAAAAGGGTTGTGACTGGGGCACTCTGACAAAATCATCTCATGACTGGAGTCTAAGAAAGAAGAGATGAAAAAAGAAATGTGGTTTTCTTGTAACTATAAGATGGTTCCTCTCTCTCTCAGGAACTGAGTCACCAATACCACATCCACCCTGTCTCCGGGAATAGATGTCACATCACCCATTTTGGGAGGGGTGGAGGGGTGGGCAGAGGTCCTCATTTGCTAATGTCCTGCTGCCATCTGCTGGACACAGGCACTCTGAGGCCATCTTCCCCTCAGCCATTACAGAATTTCTCTCATTGTCAAAGATGTCCCAGGGGGGTGTGACAGGGCTGTGTTGCTGATTTGTGAGACAACAAAGAATTGTTTTACATACTATTGCAGTTTTTCAGACTTAGCTCAGTGAAACCTTCTGTGGCTCTTAAGCTAGTTCCATCCCAGAACTGCTGCCAGAGTTCTGGTATTGCCAGAAATGTTACCTTCCATTCACTGGTCACACTTTCTTGCTCCGTTTCTGTCCCACCTGTCTCACACCCCCTCCTAAACACCACCAGTGACTTGCTTATCTTCTGAATGTTTCTGGATGATGCCTGTTTTCCTTAATAAACACTGACCACCTCCCAACACAGTCAGTGAAGCAGTCTCTCATGATACTGCTACCTATCTGCTGACTATCTAAATGAAAGTTCCTTTTTCTGCACCCTCATATTCCTCTTGTATGACTTGTTGTGGCCTAATGAATTTTTAGGGTCTGTCCTTGCTTCTTGCCTCCATCTGGTCTAGTGGAGGGTGTCCCTGCCCATGGCAGGGGGGGTTAGAACTAGATAATCCTTGTGGTCCCTTCCAACCCAAAGCATGCAATGATTAAAACAGAAGGAAGATCTCAGAAGTAATCTCTACTCTCCCCAGTGCAAAATGCCTCCCACTGGATTGTAACCCTTTTTCCACCTGGTTTCTCTGGCAGATCATCCAGAGCTTCTTCAACAGAACCCTGTCTGAACGGAGTGGGCAGGCTGTCTCCCCAGAGCTCCTCACCTCTCTGTGGTCTCTTTCTGTGGCCATCTTCTCAGTAGGAGGCATGATCGGCTCCTTCTCAGTCAGCCTGTTTGTCAACAGATTTGGCAGGTAAGTTGAGAAGAGGGATTCAAGCCATTAGGGAATTTTTCCCTACAATGAAGTGCTGGGAGGAAAAGTTGAGAAGAGGAAGTGGCTGAGGGGGAAGAAAGAGTGTGTAGGCTGTAAAAAGGAGGAAAGGGTTGCAGGCCAAGGCAGGTGCTGAATGGTAATTACTCTGTTCTCCTACCCCAAGACAGGAGGTTATGGGTAGGTTTACCCCTCTCCCAATGATTTTTCCACTGTATTGCCAGTTTAAGCTCAGTCTTGACATCTTTACCCTGGCAGGAGGAACTCCATGCTGCTGGTGAATGTCTTGGCCTTTGCTGGTGGCACTCTCATGGCCTTCTCTAAGATGGCAAAGGCAGTGGAGATGCTGATTATTGGCCGCTTCATTATTGGCCTCTTCTGTGGTCTCTGCACTGGCTTTGTGCCCATGTACATCAGTGAAGTCTCGCCCACCAGCCTCCGTGGAGCCTTTGGCACCCTCAACCAGCTGGGCATTGTTGTGGGCATCCTGGTGGCCCAGGTAGGCTTGATGCAACACTGCCCTTGGGAAAGGAGGGTCAGGGAGGGTCAGGGGAGTGTGAGGTGGGGTCGGGTCACTCACTGGTGTGGGGGTGAGGAACTGGAGTATTTAAATCAATTTATTTCCCTTCAATTCTTGGTGTAGATCTTTGGCCTGGAGGGAATCATGGGGACTGAAGCACTTTGGCCACTGCTTTTGGGGTTCACGGTCCTCCCAGCAGTGCTGCAGTGCGTGGCCCTTCTTTTCTGCCCTGAGAGCCCTCGTTTCCTATTGATCAACAAGATGGAGGAAGAGAAAGCGCAAGCAGGTAAGAACCCTTCTCTGAAGGGGAAGGGCTGTATTCTGGCTCCTAGCCTGCACTAAACTTGAGTGGGAGGCCAGGACTGAGTCTGGAGCCTGCAGTGGATCAGGGTGTGACTGCCAGAGGGCACCAGGCCTACCGTCCTGGCATTTAGGTTGCACCAGTGCCAGGAAGTGTGAGAAACCTGGCATCCCAACAGAGACTCCAGGTGGGATTACGATGTGGGGAGTGGTATCTGGCCTGGTGGGATGTAGCAGGGCCAGCTCCTGCAGCTCTGTCGGCTCCTCCTGGAAGGCAGGAAATAAGCTGACGTTTAACAGGGAGCTTGGAGGGTGTTTCCCTCATCTACTGCAGAGGGCTGGAGTCAGCTCTAGTAAGTGTATGAACAGAATTAGGGATCAAATGTAAGTTTGGAGATCAAGCAACATGAGCAGGACCTGGATCTGGTTTCCATGCTGGGCTGAAAAGATGAGCAAAGCTGCATGCAGGGTCTTGGCCTTTCCCATGCAGTAGGCCCAGATGCTGGCTGGCAGGTGGTCTGGTGTTCCCAGTATGCTCTCCCTGAAACAGCAGGGCAGGGTGGGCAGAACCTACTGGCTGTGGGTGTATCATACCTGGCATTTTTGTTTTCTTCCCTCCAGTTCTCCAGAAGCTCCGGGGTACACAAGATGTGTCTCAAGACATCCTGGAGATGAAAGAAGAGAGTGCTAAAATGTCCCAGGAAAAGAAAGCAACTGTTGCAGAGCTCTTCCGTTCTCCAAATTACCGTCAAGCCATTATCATTGCCATCATGCTGCAGCTCTCCCAACAGCTCTCAGGCATCAATGCTGTGAGTTACCTTCCTGTTCCATCTGCTGGGCTTCCCTTATCTCTGGCTACATTTGCACTTGACACTAATGTTGAGAACACTGTGCTTTCAAAAACCTCTCTGTGCCTTGATTAGAGGTCACTGTTTTATGATCCTGCAGAGATTGCTAAAACGGAAGGTGAAGATTAATTGGCTTTCACTTTCCCACACACACCCCAACAAGACAGTGTAGCCTTGTACCAAGTGAATGAACCTTGACTGGAACATGCTGTTTCATACTGCTCAGTGCTTTTTAGAAGCTCCCTGTTGGGTCTGCAAGCCATTAAGCAGAGAACTAGGGACGTGCTGTCAAACACTTCAATTGTGACGGTGTCCAACTTTTGCTTCTTTTCCCAGGTATTCTATTATTCTACAGGGATTTTTGAAAGAGCTGGTATCACACAGCCTGTGTATGCCACTATTGGAGCTGGTGTGGTAAACACAGTCTTCACTGTTGTGTCGGTAAGTGGAACAGGGTCTTATGGTGAAAGGTAAAACTTGTCTGCCTGGGCTTTTTTGGGACAAGTAGCTAGGCTGTGGCAAAGCATTGTGCTAGGCAATGGCCTGTAGAAACAGAAGAATGCATTAAAAGCAGTGTGGGAGGAGAGGAGGAAGAGGTATTCTAGAAGAAAGGGTGAAAAGGAATGCAGGAGAGGAAAAACAGAGAGGGCAGTAGCAAGAACCAGAGAGGAATAACTTGTGCCAAGGCTGGAGCAGCCTGATGATGTGCACTGGATCACCACTGGTACTGGGGGCTATAAGCAGATAAGTGCAGGGCACACTGAGCAAGGGAGCCTCTTCAGCTATTGCTGCCGAAGTAATTGATTTTTTTCTCCTTCTGCTATGTTTCTAGCTGTTCCTGGTAGAGCGTGCAGGGCGGAGGACCCTCCATTTAGTTGGTTTGGGTGGCATGGCTGTGTGTGCTGTTCTTATGACTGTCGCTTTAGCTCTGAAGGTGAGTAATTCGTGTTCTTGTTCAGGCTGACCCCATTAGGGGACATATGACACAGCTGCCTTGCCTGGCAATTCTGCCCTGTAAGCAGGTACAGGTGGGGCTAGAGCTCAGTGAGTGGTGGAGAGCATGACTTCCTAATGGCAGAGACTGCCAGTGTTCACAGTGCAGCTGAAAAAGTTGTGACACTGGAGATGGCATTGTGCTGTGCCACGTTTGCCTCCAGCTGACAGTGTCTTGTTTCCTTGCAGGACATTGTGGAGTGGATCAGATACATCAGCATTGTTGCTACTTTTGGCTTTGTGGCTCTCTTTGAGATTGGCCCTGGCCCTATCCCCTGGTTCATTGTGGCAGAGCTCTTCAGCCAGGGCCCACGGCCTGCAGCCATGGCAGTGGCTGGTTGTTCCAACTGGACCTCTAATTTCTTGGTGGGAATGCTCTTCCCCTATGCAGAGGTAAGGACTCAGTTTGCAAAGCACTGAGAGTGTGGTAGCGTTAGGTGTCCAGAGTAGAATATCCATCCTTGGAGATGTCAAAGCATAACTATGACCCTTAACCAAATCTCTCCTTGCAGTTGTCCCTGCTTTGAACAGAGGGCTCGTCAGTCTTCAGAGGTCCCTGATTCTGTGTTCTGATTGTTATTGAGGGTTGAGTGTTGTGGGTCACCTTATATTCTGCTGTCTTAACTGCTTGTAGCTTATAAATAGTCAGAAGAGCAATCTTAAAGGGAAAGACTTGATGTGCTAATTAAAAGCCTTGATTTTGGTCATCCCCAGGAACACTAAAGCGTTTCAGAAGCCCACAGGAACCTGATTTAATTTAAAAAATCCTGTGTTGAAGAAAAAGTAAGGGCACTGTTGGAGAAAAGTGTTAGAATTTTGGCCTGTCGATAGCAAATGACCTTACATTTATGTTTGAGCTTTTCAAATTAAAACCTGCTTTTGTCCTCCTTGCAGAAACTATGTGGCTCCTATGTCTTCCTCATCTTCCTTGTGTTCCTGGTCATCTTCTTTGTCTTCACATTCTTCAAAGTGCCAGAGACCAAGGGCAGGACTTTTGAAGACATCTCCAGGGGCTTTGAAGGACGAGCAGAAGCCAGGCCCTCTTCCCCTGTAGAGAAGAACCCCATGGTGGAGCTGAACAGCATACAACCTGACAAAGAAGTTGCCTAAGATTCATGACAGACCCCATCTTCGACTCTTACATGCTTAGAGTCATTAAAGGAATGAGCAAAGAAAACCATGAGAACTGGGACATTTTTTCCCCCCTCAATTGCTGCTATTTTCTTCTTTGCACCCACATACTCCCCTATTCTGCCAGGCTTACCAGCATTCAGCAAATCTGATATGAGTGATCCCACTTTCAAGTACTGGAAGGCACCTGGCACTTGCAAAAATTTCATCTTCCCTGCCACAAACATCAGGAGAACAGAGAAGAGCTGGCAATATTTTTGCTTTTCTCACTTGCTATTTGGGGTTAACGTACTTAATGCACGCAGTGACCATTGTGTATTTGAATCTAATTACTATTTTTCTAGTGAGTTGAAGTGACCCACAAAGTAAGTCCCCGGCCCTTTGAGTCTACTCTGTGTGTGTGTAGAGTGTTACACTGGAATTTAGCAAGCCTACCAAAAAGCCATCTCCTTGCTTTTTCCTATCCAGTGTGCACTTTTTTCAGCCTCAGGAAAAAGGGGACCAAGTTACATGCATATTTTTCCTGCTCTTTTATTTTTTGTATAGACAGACTGAAAGCATACTTTTACTTAAGTTTATTTATTTGTATGTCACTTTGTAAATATTTATTTTTTTAATGGTGTACAAAATTGTACAGATAAATGGAAGATGTTTAAGAGAAATAGCTAATTCTAACAAATGATGCTGTAGACTTGAGGTGCAATGAGACTGTAGAGGAGGAATGTGGTACTAAACAGGAGACTGGGCATTTTGGATGGTGTGTGCAAGGGAGCCAGTTACGCACATCACCTTGAAGTTATTTGTGCCCTCTGGAAAGAAATGCAGAGAATTGCGTATGAGTGTGAAGAGGTATGTTTGTCTACCAAAATCTCGGTTGTTGGGGATTTTTGAGTGGCAATTTTAAATATTGTTCCAAGTGTTGATGGAAAGCATGGTACTGCAGCAATGGAGTGGTGCTTACATTTTTAGTCATGGTTAAGCATTGTATGGGATGATTGAGAGTGGTGATTGCAAACCAGAAGGTAACTCTTCCTGCCTTCCCTTGGTTTTATTTCTTTGGCTTCTCTGCTGTATTCTAGTAGGTCAGAAAGTTATCCTCACACACCTTTAACAATCTGCAAGATTCAGACTATTTTCTAAAGCAGTATTTTCTTAGCAATTGTTACAAATACTAGACAGGGGCATGTAGCATGACCCTTCTGGACACAGGCATGGTTGGTTATGGCATGTGTAAGATCGTAACGGTAGAGATGCAGGACTAGAGACCTGAGCTACTGGAACATGTGAGCTTAGCAGTGTGAATGCTCTATAGTGCTCAGTCCACTGGCTGACTGTAGGCCAAATGTGGGGTTTTGCCCCATGTGTCCTCTCTGGAACATCTACATGATGCTGTGATGCTCACCAGTGTGCAGCATGCTGTGGACAGCTCTAACAGTGCCTCTGTTGAAAGCGATATGGCAGACAGTAATTGTACATCAGTAAATATCAGTCTCCCTGCTTGTCATGCTGCTAGCCGATCGAGAATATGTGTGCACCTACCCTTGCTGCCCAGCTAGCACAGTTAGAGGCAAGCAAAAAGTAGCACATACAGTGTACTTGCAATCAAGGAGTGGGAGCTTGGCTTCACTGACGGCAGTGCTCTGAGGGACTCCAGGCCTGTGTCTGTCCAGACCTGCACAAGCTATCTAAAGGTAGGTCCAATTTAAACTCCTGCTGTAAGGTCTTCTGCATTTTTTACTTGATCAAAACTCTGATCTACCTGCAAACTCATGCTGGAGTTGATCACTGGATAGCCTAGGAGAGAGGCAGGCCCACAGGTTCCAAGGTAGGTAAAAGGAAGAGAGGCTCAAAGGCAGGCATGATGGCAACATCGTCATAGCGTGAATAGCCCAAGGTTTCTTGACAATGTACTGCAGGACAGGAAAATTTCTGTTGGTGTGTATTCTGGGGGTGTGTCTGGTGTTTTCAGCAACTACAGTGATGATGTTGCTACCTTCCCCAGTTGCAAAGATCAGTAAAACTTGCTACTGTGAAATACTTCCTGTGACTTGATCTGAAATACTCCAGCTTTGCACAATGCAGTTTTCCTTAGCTTGCAGTCAGGCTTCCATGCCAGATTTATGTAATACTTCTGAGAATAAACAACTCCTTTCCCAACTTCAATATTTGGGCTCAGTTACATAGATTTTTCTGCCCTTCCTTTGACCCTCCAGCACTTCCAGACATATTTCTATGTGGGCATCTGTACGCTAGGAAATTCCCCCTACAGCTGTGCATAAGAGCATTCCGTACTTTGCATCAGAGATGTGTGTTGGCTTGGACCGAAGTGTGTAGGTCTCACATGGTATCTCTTTGTTATTTTCCTTTTCTGTAACAGCATTATGAATATTTTGAATGGGTTTTATATGCTTTAATGTGGTGGTTTCCTGTTTTTAAAATAAAAACTATAGAACAAAGTATCTGGTTTGGAATTTACCTTTACCCTGTAAGTATTCTATTTATTTATCACAGCCTGGGACTACATCCTGGAATGTCTCCAACTTCTGCCCTGCAACCTTTCTGGCTAGTCCAGCATCCTGGATTTGCTCTTTTATTCTAGTGGAAATGACCATTTCTCTCAACCTCCATGCATATTACCTTAAATTACCTTACTACTCTTCCTTAGGAGTGTTTTTAAACTAAAATGATGTGCTTCTCTGGCTCTTGTTTGCCCAACTTTTGTTTGTATCCAAATCCTTTCCCAGAATTTCTCAGTAACAGGATGGGAGAGGGAAGTGGCTGGAGATTAGGAATTCTGCCTGGAGCTAAAACACCTGTGACTTCTGCCCCTGCACTCTGAGTGGTCCTCAGCTTCTCTGCCATGAAGATAGAGGGAGCCAGCCAATGATACTTTGCTCCCTGTCTGGCGAGTGACCTTAATGTTCTCCTTGGAAATCTCGCCTGAAAGGAGCAGGGTGGTGAAGAGGAAACCTCACTGCCTGGAGAGAGGCCAGTCCCCAGCAGCTGCTTCCTTACCCTAGGGGCCATGGCATTCCTGACCACTGCCAGGTCTGCAGGCTACTCTCACCCATGGCTTTCTTGCCTCTGGAGTACTGAGCACCCACCTACTGCCATGAGGCAACAAGCTCTTGTTCCCTGTCCACTCCCTTCCCTGTCTTACAGCCATCTCACAAGCCCAAGGAGTCTGTTTCATGAGCAGAAACCATGAGAACGGCTCACCAAAAAGGAGACAAGATATCCTTCAGAGGAAAAGGATGGGAGGAAGAGATGACAAACCCAAAGTGCTCTAGAGGAAGAATGAGGCTAATAGAACTCAGCGGACTGTGCAAAGTAATGAGGAAACAGTAGGGCATAAGGTCAGAAAAAGCTTAGCATACTGCAGAGCTGGTACCTGACACTACTGACTGCTGCATATTTCCAGCTCATGCCTGTGTTTAGCAAACTTTGCTATGCAACCAGCTTCAGAGCTGGGTAGTGCTCTTGAGCTAAGCTGTGTGTGATTGTTCTTCAACTCTCTGGCTGAGCTGAAAGAAAGAAAGCCCAGCCATCCAAACTCATAAAAAGATCTGGGTCAAAACATTTTCGTTTTGTTGTTGAAAGGGGAACTGTAGAACAAAATTGTTCAGGGCCAAAGCATGTGATTCAATGAGCCCTAAATGTTTTGTGTAGTTTTTGTAATAAACTTTTGGTTGGGGAATGAGTTTTAGATGTTTCTGAAAATTGCAAGGAAGCTGCAAAAGAACAAGCTGTTTGCAGTTAAATGGTTTGAGTTCTTGAAGATGGGTTGTTTTCAGTTGAAACTGTTCATCGTATTCCAGTGAGCATGTAGGCAGTTCTTAGGGCTGTCACACTCCCATGAAGAAATGTCATTCAGCAGTGAGAGGGGTGGCAGAGCTGGCTTGGACAGGTGTGCCTTTGAGACTACCTACAGAACTTTGTTCTGGCTTGCTGTGTGCAAATGGTACTGCAGAGACCTTTAGAGCATTGCACAGGCCTCTCAAAGTCAAGCTAGCCCCCATAGAAGCATCTGTGTGTAATGTTTAGCTGCAGTGGGGGGTTTTCCTGCTAATATACCTACATTACTTCTTGGGTGTACTCAGAGCTGGTGAAGTATCCCCTCTGGTGGGAAGCAAAACACCCCCAACTCTCTGCATCCCATCCCTAACTAGACCTGAAATGGAAGGGAGGAAGGCAGCAAAGGAGTGCAAAAGGAGTATGTGATAATGAAGGAAGTGAATATTTAATCAGAGAATAAGTCTCAGAGGAACCCCCCCTCCCTTTTCCACTTCCCCTCTCTTTGCCCAACAGCCTACATTACAAAATCTGTGAGCTTCTCAGCACTTTTTCAGATGCCATACTGTTGGCAGAGATCAAGTTCATGGTGGGTCAGGATCACTCTGGATTCCATCTCTTTTCCAGTGAGTTTGCATCTGAGCAGCGGTTGGCAGAGGTGTTACTACTGTAAAAGCTGTGTGTGGCGTGAAAGTCTTGATGTGTCTGTGGAATGGGAAGGCCTTGAGATATGTACAAGTAATTAGATCACTGGAACCCTTCTAGGAGCGAAACCACTGCTGAGTAGACAAGAGAAGACCCCCAAGAATCACAAGTGATATATATTACATCAAAGATGCCTGTGCCATTTTACAGGCTGGAGCATGCTAAAGGGTGTCACATCACTGCTAACATTTGTCGCTCTTTGTGTGAGTTATTTCTGACAAACATATTTGTGTACCAGACAAAAAAAGCAGTTAATTTCTGTGAGAAGAAATGTGAAAAAACATTTGATTGGAGGTAAATTTCACTGTTGTGTGCCTTGTGCACAAATCTTTATATCTGATTTTATGCTCTTTTTAAGTTCCAGTCATCTCAGTAGCTGGGGAGAGGGGAGATCATGGGGATGCTTCTCCTTTCAGAAGGTACGTAGCTGAGAGTCCAAGCAGTGTTGCAGTCTTACCTCCAAGCAAAGCTGCTAAATAGCCCTCAAAGAAGGGATATTTGCTCATTTCGTTCGGGCCTGTGCCGTCATCAGTTTCCTTTGAGAGGAAGGAAGGTGTGGACACTCTGCTGATGCCATTGTGGTGGAGCCACGATGGAGCAGCAGCAGGAGGTGACTCTGCGACCTTTTCTCCTGCTGTATACGTGAGAAAGGTCCTGCTAGCAGGTAGATCAAACATACATTGTGTTGCACAGAAAATTTACACCTCTCTGACTTTCCTTTTTTCATGCTTTCTGCAGACCAGACCAAGGACATAGTTCCAAGGTTTTCTTCACTTTGAGAAAGGCTCTTTGAGGACACATGAGATGTGTACTGGAAAGCTTGCTCACTGGAAAACCTGAGATACATGTCTCTGGTCTGTCATGCTTATGCTTTAGCCTGGCCCTGTCGTTACAGTGTGAGATACCAGACAAGAGACAGTTGTCTTCATAGTGTGCTGCTGGGAGGAAACAGCACTCAGGGAAATTAGGCTTGCTTAGACTAGGAAAGAAAATTATTTTGTTTCCTAAAGCATATTGCTAACACAGTGTAATTGATGCTATTTAAATGTATGCCATATCTAGTGGAGACAGGCAGTGTAACTTTTAAAAGAATTCACTTGCTGCGGTAAACCTTGTTCCTACGCTATACCCCACTGAAATGCACGGTGTTTACAAGAACCGTCTTTTCCTTCTCCATGAGACATAGCTTCAGCATGTCTGGTAGACGCATGACTGACCTGCTAAGTCTGTTTTCTACTTGTGTTGCACAATCGTTTTCTGTTTAGCAAATGGTCATATGGATTTGTGTAAGGCAGTCACATTGACGCACCAGTCATTGTGGCATGCAGCGTGGGACCATTGCAGATCACGTCCTGAACAAGTAACCGGTCATCCATGCAATGATCAGCTTGATCAAATATGACCCAGTCTTTCTGCTCTGCTCTGGTCTCTGTTTCATCCTGTTTTCTTCCCTTCTCCATCATGAACAAATTTGCCATGAAGTACTCAGATGTTCATTGCCTCCTTTATATTCCTGTCACCAACTGCTGTTGTCACCTAGACTGCGTACAATCTTGATTTTAACTTGTATTCATACATGAAATACTTTGGGGTCTGGACTGTCTTTGTTCCCCTCTGATTTGCTTGTTTCTTTCAAAGTGATCTCTCTGATATGGATCAAAGCTCTCAGTGACGTGTCTTAACCTCATAGCTCTACTTTGAACCTAGTCTATGATGCAAGTCATAAGATGACCTAAAGAGTCCACAAGGTTTAGGAGAGAGACACCAGAATAATTTTCTATCGAGGAAGACATAGGGGTGCAGAGCCAGGAGAGGATGAAAGCTGGGAGCAGTGGCGCAGGTGTGGAGGGATATGTATGCAGCAGCGTGGCTGGAGAAGTTTACAATGTGTGGAAGAGCCCATAGGAGGCTGAATACAGAAGGGAAACAGTGAAGATTATGAGGATGTACTGAAGCAATCAGTAAAAAGAGAACAGTGGGTTGCTGATCTCCAGGGAAGGGAGGAATGAGAGGCAAGCAAAAAAACCCCCAGGATCTGAAGGAAAGTGAAGCATTCAGAAGTGCGAGAAGGTGGAACAGGGCCTGAGAGAGAGGAGTATGAACTTTGACAGAAGCAGGTGAGAGTGTGCGGAAGAGAAAGACTGAAGAGAATATGCAGTAAAAAGGTGACAGCCACAGCACCAAGTACGGACACTTGAGCTGCGCGCAAAATAACATGAAGCTTCACAGGACTCTGGTAGCTTACGGCTCACAGGCAAGAGGTCATCGGTTCTTGAGGGAAAGGGAAATACAGATGCACTCATTCTCATGAATGCCCATGAGAACCTTTGCAGCTGAAACAAATAGCTATTTCAGAGCCACAGCATTCCTAGCAGTGGAATCCCACCTCTTGGTCCACAAATTTGGGGTTCTATTCCCTTGGAGGAGAGTTTTAAAAATGCCTATTAAAGTGCCACAGCCAGGAAGAGCT
>VWZZ01001295.1:41179-104593 GCA_013399095.1 Psophia crepitans | reverse complement strand
TTTGCTTGAGCTGGGTTGCAGGTCANGGAGAGGGGCTCTTTACTCAGGTAGATAATGACAGGACAAGGGGGAATAGGTTTAAATTAAAAGAGGGGAGGTTTAGATTAGACATTAGAAGGAAATCCTTCCCTATTGAGGGTGCTGAGGCCCTGGCACAGGGTGCCCCGAGAAGCTGTGGCTGCCCCTGGCTCCCTGGCAGTGCCCAAGGCCAGGTTGGATGGGGCTTTGGGCCCCCTGGGCTGGTGGGGGGTGTCCCTGCCCATGGCAGGGGAGTTTGAACCAGATGATCTTTTAAGGTCCCTTCCGACCCAAACCATTCTATGATCCTATGATTCTATGCTTTGCCTGGCTTTGTATCTAGCTAACTTGACCTCAGACCTGCCTCATCACTGTGGACTTGTCTGGGAATCTGGACTGTTGGCCTGGTCACCATCACTGCATTGGCTACCGTGGGACTGAGCTCTTGCTGGCGACAGTCCTGCCCTATTGCCACCCTTGGCTCTTGCCTGCCTCTGAAAAGCAGTCCCACTTGAGCTGCATCCTGTCAGCTCAGGATTCCTGGAGCCCTGAGATGAGACCGCTGGTCCTGGTCCTGAACGTGTTCCCTCACAGCTCCCCATGGCCCAAGGCTGACCTCCAAACCCTGCAAGACCGTGGGGCAGGTCACAGCCCTGCAAGACTCTGTGACATTCCCTGCAACCGTAATGACCCCTGGACACTTCAGTGGGGTTTGGGAAAAGCTACAGAAGTTTATTTGTCAGATGTGGCTAATCTTTGCTGCCTACCTGGAAGGGCTATGTTTCAAATATTAGTTGCTCGATGAAAACAGTGGATGGATGCCCCAGTGATGCTGATCAGGGCAATTAGATCCTCTTGATGTGCTTGAAGTCTGAGTAATCTACCTTTTTTAAGATCTGGAAGCACTTGATTTGGGCAGAGAACTTTGAAAAGCACTTCCCCATGCCCTGACTCCTTGCTGGAGCCGAGCTCCTGGTGCTTGGTACACAGACCTTGCAAAAGCACTGCCTGTAAACTTCAGTCACGCCTGGTGTTCAGTACCAGTATCACAAGCCCTGTCTTACCCTCGCACATGTTGCCCTTCAGCCAGGTTGAATTGTTTAATTCTTGAGGCCCATAACTATTTCAGGTCATGTACTAATGGGCTTGAAATCAGTTGCTGTGCAGGGAATGATAAATGGCTGTACACTGCGGCTAATGAAGGGGATAGATTATTGGGTTATAAATCAATTAAGTGGTTCTGAGGAAGTTGCAAACCACAAGAAGAAACCATGAAGAGAGAGAACAACATCCGATGTCTGGGGAAGAGCGGGAGCCATCAGGTGCCATCAGCCCTTACATTATCCCTGGAGGGAAGCAGAACAACTTTGCCGTGCCGTAACCCCCTTTGGTCTGACGGTGGTTGCTGAGGAGGGAACCCAGCGTGCGCTGTGGTTATCAGGGGTTTACCGGCAGTAGGCTGCCTCTTCCAGGAAATAAATCCTGCCCTGCCTGTGCAATCTTAAGGTGGCAACGTGTCCTGCTCTTCCTCAGGCGGTCTGAATTTGTTTTGGAGTGTGGTCACGACTGGCAGCCGTGGACTGTCCACAGGGACTGCCGCTTCTGACACATCTGCGAGGTATGTCCATAAAGGGATGTGTCTACCACAATTCATATTCCCAGCAGATCAACAAGTGCCTTTTGACTCCGTTGCATCAGAATTTTTCCCTGTGTGGGAGGCTGTTCTCCTTTAGGAGAATATTAAGAGGGTTACTGGGCACCCTACAAGCCCTTGGCACCCTGCCCCGTACACCGTCCATGACGGTGCACTCGTACCAGCTCCAGAGGGTAGAAGTGGTTTGGGCATTCGCGACCACCTTCCCTCTGAGTTCCTGTGCCAGAAAGACAGACCTTGCCTGAAGGACAACCACAGGGGATAGCTGGGAGCATGTCTGCTGAGAGTGTGGGATGAGGATCATTTCTGTCCCACTGTGCAGTGGTCTCAACATGGCCAGGTCAGGAAAATCCTCAGAGACGTGGCACCTATGTTAGGTCTACCTGCCCACCCCTCCAACAAACGGCCTGACAAAACCTCAATTTCTGGGAGCTTTGCTATTCTCTGAGTCCAGACTCAATGCTATCCTTCCTTGGAGAAGGTCATCCTCACATATGGAAGTTTTTTTCCTGTTTTCTTTGGAACAGTCTGTAACTGCCTCCTGTGTGCAGCGTAGCTTGGGGAGGATGGAAGGAACAGAGGAAAACTTGCACAAGTGCAGTTCTCCGTAAGTATGGGCAGAATGATGGAGCTCAGCCTTGCATCACTATGGGCACCAAAGGCAACCACGACGCGTGCGTTCCTCAGGCTCCCTGTGTGCAGCAGCTGCAGGATTATTTCTGCCAGAGCCTGGCCCTTTGCATGGTTCACGGGCAGGTTGAATAACGCACAATGCCCCGACAGGGCTGACATGCAGCTGGTTTCCGTCACAGGAGAGATTCTCCCTACAGCATCTGGAGAATCCTAGGCTCCCAAGCAGACACGCAGAACATGAAGTGTGCAACCTGTACTCTCCATTCTGACATGTTTTTCAACCCAAGGTTCTTTAGGACAGGGCTGGAAAAGTTCCCAGTTTGGGAAGAGTGAACAATGGCAAGAAACTACCCTTACGTGGGAGCCGCGTGGCCTCCACGCTTCTCATTGTCTTATAACGGCATTTTTTGTTCTGTATGAGCAAACCTTTAGAAAACCAGCAATGCAGCATTTTCTAAATTCTAATGAACTGTTTTCTAATCGTTATCTAATGAGCTGTGGCAAACAGCAAAGCAGCCTGTGTTTGCTTTAATCTCTTTAACTACAGCCTATCCTAGAGGCAAAGCGTCTCAAGGGAGAAGTGGACGTGAGACTGAACAGGTGCCCCAGAGAATGGGGCTTGTCCTCTCTGCCGTTGGTGGTGTTTCTTGCAGGCCTGGGAGATGCCAGCACATGCATTAAACCACGTGCATGCCTGAGCTCTGGTTCAGCAAGAAATACTTCCAAAGCCCTGCATCCTACTCACAGAGGACACTGTGTCTTGATCAAGGTTTGAATGCTCTTGAACAGTTAAATTTTGGTGAAAACAGAACGTCTTTGGGGAACACCGGTGAAGTGAGGAGCAGGGACACAGACATCTTCTAGAGTTCTAGAGATCCATCTAGGCTGGACGCTGGGACCTCTCTCTGGGACCTGACACAGACCATCACACCCAGACATATTTAGCCCTCAAGCTCTTGGCCAGACTTAGAGCTGTTTGTGGCTTTCCAGCCCACTTCTCCAGGTAAGACCTAGGACAAAGATCTTCACAGGAAAACATTTATCTCTCTGTTATCAGCAGTCAGGTCTCTGGCTAGATCCCGGCAGACTAGAGACTTGCCCAAAGTAGCTCCTCTGCCTTGTTTTGCAACTGAATGGCAGCTGCTGGTAGTTTCATTGTGCAGTCTGAGGACCTCTCTTCATGTATATCTACTAGTTTCCAGGTAGAGCTTTGATCTGCACAACGCAGCATGTATCTTTTGGCTTCAGAGCACCCTGAAAGGCCCATCTAGGAGGAGAAGGTGGTGATCACAAGAGTGAGCACCTGAATGCATTTTGTTGTATTGGGTGGAAGGTTATTATAGGATCCATCTCCTTAATACAATGGGATATTGTTAAGAAGCCACCAGATGGGATGAGCTGGCCTTCTCTTTGCCAATGCTTCCCTGCCTCGTTAACAGTAAGAGCTCCACCTAATCAGCCTGTGAGACTTCCAGAAGGCAATCTTTTCTTTTCATGATGACGGTACAGTCAGTAAGGCTGCAAGAAATAAGGTGCTCAGCTTTCCTGCATTTGTATGGAGAGGCCCAGAAAAGGGGGTTCCACCTGCAAAATCCTGCCGGGAAGCCTGTAAGAAATGCCTGCATCTTCAGTATTCAGGTGCTGAACTTCCTGCCAGGGTGAGTGCTCAGGTGATAACTCTCTGCTTTTGATCTATTGGATTTTGCAGTGACTTTGGTATGGTGATGAGACTGCAATATCCCATAATATATGGCTGTTTCTAGCAAGAGCTCAGCTATAATTGTATTTATGAGCAGAATACTTATAGAGGCCTTCAGGGAGCTTCAAGTGTAAAAACATTCCTATAACAACATATAGACAGCCAACAGCCAAGCCACTAATTTCTTGACTACAAGTGGTGTTTGGGGCTCTGTCCTGGTATACAACATCCGTTAAGGCTGCAGATACTCTGCTGAAGGGAACGAGGGAGCTGCTGGCTGGACACTCAGTCTTTCCTCTGTGTTTTGTGTACTTAAAAGTGCTTCACTGAAGCTAAAGGAGACCACTAAAGTTCTGGTGTATTCTGGGGGAAAACACAGCTTTTTGTCTGTGGCAGTTTACACGGTACCCACCCTCCTCCCTGACTTACCCTCCCAAAGGAAGAGGCAGGTACAGACCCCTGAGGTCCAGGAAAGTGCGAGGTGAGTTTTCTAAGTCTGCTGCTGATCCTGACTTGCTGAGTATCTTCACCCCTGTTATTTGTCTCTGATCTCTCCCTCTCAGACAGCAGCTCCCTGGATGATTGCCTTGACAAGCACCTCAGTTTGTCGCTGCTCTGCCTGGAATTAACTTAATAATGGGATATCACACAGTCCAAACCTCCCATAGAGTGGCATTAATCAGGCTTGTTCTGCAGGGGAAGAAATTATGCTGCAATTAAAGATAACTTATTTACAGTTTCTGATTAACAGGGTGAGAGGAAAGCAGACTGCTTTCATCATTTTATGGAACAAAACCACTAGATAGTCAAAGAATTAGAAAGTTTCAAATGAAAAATTGTTGAGAAAAGTTTCCACTCAATGGACAAACTCTGCCACGGAAAATTGCTGAAGCGAAGGAAAAGGCTTCAATGTGTATATGGTTAGTAGGATTACAAGTAATTTCTGTGGTTATAATATGGATGGTTCCAGTATGATAAAGAATCACAGAATCATTAAGGTTGGAAAAGACCTGCAAGATCATCTAGTCCAACCGTACCCTTACGACCTATATTACCTTCTTCTGGAGAAGCTGGCAGCCCATGGCTTGGACACTGTTCCTTGGGTTGAAAACTGGCTGGATGGTCGGGCCCAGGGAGTGGTGGTGAATGGAGTCAAATCCAACTGGCGACCAGTCGTGAGTGGTGTTCCCCAGGGGTCGATGTTGGGGTCCATCCTCTCCNTCCTGCACTTTGGTCACACCAACTCCAGGCAGCGCTACAGGCTGGGGGCGGGGTGGCTGGAAAGCTGCCTGGAGGAAAAGGCCCTGAGGGTGCTGGGTGACAGCAGCTCAGGTGGCCAAGGGGGCCAACAGCATCCTGGCTTGTATCTTTGTATCAGGGATGGCGTGGCCAGCGGGACCAGGGCAGTGACCGTCCCCCTGCACTGGGCTCTGGTGAGGCCCCACCTCGAGGGCTGGGGTCAGTTTTGGGCCCCTCACTACAACAAAGATAAAGAAAAAAAAAAGTTCTAAGAATTTACTGATTTGCAGATCTTGTTCATTCAGCAAATAGGGATTTATGTCCTTCAAACATCATGTAAGGTGTTCAAGCTCCTTTCTAAGGAGAGGCTCCAGTTTGGGTACGTCATAGCTGCAAAGCCCTTCCCAGAACAGTTGTGTAAAGACAGCTGGGTCTATACTGCTCAGTTGAGGTACTAAAAACAGTCATCGGGACTTTGTGGGGCCCTTCTGGTTTCTCATCTACCCCTGACCGTGTGGAAGCAGGCAGTGCAACAGCTGACGGAGGAAGGCAGAGAAGTAGTAATGTGGTGTCTTAGGGCTTGAGACCACGCTGTGCATCCATCGAGAAAGAGAATTAAAGGAATCTGGCTCTCAGGTAGAAGCCCGTACTATACACAAGGCTTTGCTCAGAAGGAGTAGCTCTGCTTCGAAAAAATGTCTCTCTAATAATCACAGGCTTCTGGGCTTCAGCTGGCCGCCTGCAGCAGCCAGGAAGAATTTTCCCCCAGAAACCATATTTTCCTCATTTAGGGGGAGGGTGGTTTTCCTAATCTCCTGTAATACACAACGATAACTGCAGCTGGAGATGCAAAGCTTGGTGGAGTGATTCTGTTAAGTGAAGCAGCACTACCTTGAAGCTCTTAAAGCTCTACAAGAGAGGTATGTGTGTGTTTGTGTTTGCAACTGAGCCTGGCTCGAAGTGAGCTGCTAGAAAAGTTGTTATGTTTACACAGAATATAGTTTGCAAACCCATATTGTGTTTTTGTTGTGCAATAAGGAGAAGACATTAAACATCATCAGGGATGCTGGGATAATTAGCAAATGAAACTTGAAGAGGGAACAGTTACTGCTGGTGCTCATGCTTCCTTTGGACTTCTGGTTCTTCTTTTGGGGGGTGGGATGAACCCAGGCTCCTCTTCGGCAGGTGACATCCTGTGGTGCACCAGCTGCCCTCCGTGTCTACAGACCCCTGGGACCTGTGAGTGCTGACTGAGCGTGGCACACCCGAAACTGGCTGCGTAACTGGGTTGGAAGGCATATTTGTAGAAGGCTGAAAGCTGCTCGGTGCGGGTACCACTGCTCTCTAACATAGCAGGGCACGCTCGCTGCCTGGGGAAGCTAAGGCACTGCAGGAGGGAAGGCTGGTGGCTGGAGGGAGCAGCACCCGTGCAGAGCACTGCCAGAGCAGGACTGGTTCTGTTGGCAGATGGAGGATGGAAGAAGCAGTGCGTGGAAGGGACCAGGGGGCAGTCCTGAAATGTCAGATGGCTGTCAACAATTCACTGAGTTTTGTGGCATTTTGAGAGTGAGAGTGGCAGCATGGCATGGAGATGTTAACAATAGCAGTGATGCCTAAAGGTCAAGGCTGGCTAAGGATGCCGGGGTGGGTTAGGAAGGGACAGGGGATGCTGTCCCTAACCTAGGACAATAGCTTTCAGCTTTGCAAAGGAAAGGGTATAAATTGAATTATTATTTTATTATTTTTTTTAATACTAGAGCGTCCTGAAAAGTTTCACTGAGCCCACAGCAAACATGAGAGGCAGGTACTTGTGCTGAACAGGAATTGCAAAGAGACCAGCAGCGCTTGGGTTGAGCTCAGGTGGTAGCCAGGGCCAGTGGAGGAGGGCTGGCCAGGTAAAAGCTGATCTGCTGCAGCTCAGGTGGGGCTTTGGCAGCCAAAGGCAGTGGGTGAAGTGTTACTAAGGCTAAGAGGAAGCTTGGCTGAACAGGGAACTCATGGCTGAACTCCAGCACTAAAAGGATGCCCAAGTGGAGAAGGTGATAAAGAATGTATAGAAAAAAAAATTGCCCTGCCACGCAGGGATGGTGTTAGGAAGGGTAAAGCTCAGTTGGAAAATGAGGTCAAGGGCAATAAGAAGAGATTCTGCCAGTGTGTTAGCAGCAAACATAATTAATAAGAAAACTGTGGGTATGCTGCTGAATGAGAAGGATGTGATTCAATGACAATGGGTGCAGAAAAGGTGGATGAACTTGGTGTCTTTTTTTTTTTTGTCTTCTCCACTGACAATGTCTCCTAGACATTTGGGCTTAGAGAAAAGGTTCAAGGAGGAGAACAACTACCAGTGGTGAAGGAGGACTGGGCCAAGGATCTCTTGGGAAACCTCAACCCCTATGATCCATGGAACAAAAGACGATGCATCTGAGGCAGTGTCATCCAGGATGAGAAAGGTGTTCGTTGTGGTTTGGTGCATGTGTGACACCCAAGGAGAGGCTGAGGAAATTCACTTGTTCATCTTGGGGAAGGGAAGAGTGAACCTAAATAGCAACCTTCAAGTACTTATAAGAAGGTATTGAGAAGACAGAAACAGTCTCTTTACTGAGGTGTTTGGCGGGAAAATCAGGAACTGGTTAAAATCTGAAATAAGGGAGGTTCTGACTGCATATAAGAAAACAAATCTTTTGCATAAAGACAGTGAAGTATTGGGATAGAGATCCAAGCAGATGATGGGATCTCCTCCTTTGGAGACTTTCAAGAGCCGGCTGGACAAAGACCTGAGCAGCCTGATCTGAAACAGGATCTGAGTCTGGAGATGGCCTAGATGAGCTCCTGATGTCCCTTCCCAACTGAGTCATTCTGTGATGCAGCTCATGCTAATCAGTGCAGTCAGGGTTTTAGCTGTAGGTCCCTAACAGAAGCTTTATTCAAATGTGAGTCCTGATGTGGGGTTTCTCTGTGCCCATCCTTTGAAGCAGCTGGCATTGGCCGGTGTTGGAGATGCCTGCAGCTCTGCCCTGGCATCCCCATGCTGGGGGGATGAGGTTCTGCTCAAGGCTCTGACCCTGGTCTGCTTTCGCTGTTAAATGCTGATGCAGCTGAAGAAAGTCCGGGTTGTAGAGGTCACTGGATCTGCAGTTTCACCTCCCCCTCCCTTGCCAAACCAGCCTTCCCAGTGGAGCATTGCAAATACTTTGGAAAAGCTCTGTCTGCTTGTGACTTTGAGATGGACCCTTGACAGTGGTGCAGAATTCCTCGCTGTGCTTCTCTTCTCTTGGGTGCTGACTCAGCAGTTGACTTGAAATATGACTTTGTCCAGAGTGAAATGCCCACCATTCACTCTCAAAGCTGGAGATTTTTGGCACACCCCTGTATTGTGCCTGGCTGTCTGCAGACACCGAAAATTGCCCACACCCACCTGGCTCATCCACAGAAGATTTCTACCTCACCAACCTACTGTGGTTGGTGTCTGCTGGAAGTTTACAGTACAGCCCAGCTGCTGTGAAGTTAACTACACTGTGGTCTTTTCTTGGACCATGGCTGGTTCAGAGGAGTCTGGGCAGACACTGCTTGACCAGGACACCACATCCCTGTATGTTTGCCACTGAGATGTGCTCTTCTCCTGTCCCCAGGCTCCCAGCTGCCCTGTGGGGAAGGTGTTACACACGTGAGCACTTGTGCACATTTATAGGTTGCTGCAGAGATTGTTAGGTCACCAGAGAGACCCTGTGGGGACTTGCTAGTCCAGGGACCTTAATGAAGGGGCTTGTTCAGCTGCTCCTACCTCCTCCTTGGGAGGCTGCTGGGAAGGTTCAGAGCTGCCACTGGAAACTGCCACTAATTGGACCTTATTAAAAATTTACTTCTGTTTTACAATAAAGCTGCAGCATTTACCTTCCCCCAGCAAAGCCATTAATTAACAACACAAATGGGCCATGCTGCCAGGAGAACAGCAAAGCTCTGACTGTCAATATGGTGACCTCACTGCAGCCCTTCCTGCCAGCTCTGCGGGGAAAAGCAGCTGCCCACGCAGCGCTGCACAGGTCTACATGCAGATGAATAGCTTCTGCTGGTTGTCTCTCATGGGGTGCAAGCTGGAGGATTTCCTATTTCCTCCAGGAAGGAGCTAGGATGCAAGGATATGTCTTGGAAAATATTCCTTTTTTTTTTTTTTCATAGAATCATAGCATGGTTTGGGTTGGAAGGGACCACAAGGATGATCTAGTTCCAACCCTCTGCCATGGGCAGGGACACCCCCACCAGCCCAGGCTGCCCAAAGCCCCATCCAACCTGGTCTTGGGCACTTCCAGGGAGCCAGGGGCAGCCACAGCTTCTCGGGGCACCCTGTGCCAGGGCCTCAGCACCCTTCCAGGGAAGGATTTATTCCCAACGCCCAATCTAAATCTTCCCCATTTTACTTTATACCCATCCCCCTTGTCCTGTCACTGCACTCCCTAAGAAACAGCCCTTCGCCAGCTTTCCTGTAGGTCCCATTTAGGTATTGGAAGGCTGTGATTAGGTCTCCCCAGAGCCTTCTCTTCCCTAGGCTGAACAAGCCCAACTCCCTCAGCCTGTCCTCGTAGGAGAGGTGATTGTTTTTTTAATGAGAACCAATCACCTGATTGAAACAAGCTGCCCAGGCACTGGGGAGCATTTAAATGCTAATGAAAAGCCTTAGATATCCCTGGAGGACTTCCTCCTGTCCTGAGGGATGCCCCTTTGGCCAGAGATTGTCTCAGTGGGCTGCAGTGAAGCAATACGGTGCTTCCATCACTGGATGTTGAAGAGGAGATGCTGGTTGGAGCAGAGGTTGTCTCTTGGGTAAAACCACACAATGCTGGTGTCCTAGCTTGGGAGACCTGTGGGATTTTGAACACAGGCACCAGACTGGAGGATTACACCAGGAAGAACAGCCCCTGCCATTCTGTGAATCTGTCGTCCCTTTGGCTGAAGGTTCCTGCCCAACTGTCCATTGCATTGAAGTAAAATGTCTGAGTGTGGCTGGTGGCTGGGCCATTAGTGACCAGGTGGGATTTAGTACTCTAAACTCCTGCATCCCGAAAAGCATACCCGTTCTACCCCTGCGCAGGAGTCAGTGCTGACTCTGCAGACGCAGCCGGGCTAAGCCCCTGCCTTCCCCTGCAGCCTGGGGTGGGAGGGTGTGCCTGTGGGTGGGCTAGGGAGCAGCATTTTTCTGTTTACTGTGGTGAGCTTTTGGACCCCAAATTCTCCATTACCCTGGTAGAGGGTTCAGCGACTGGAAGGGGCACAGTTTCCCTCATGGAAGAGTTGTCCCTTCCCCAAGAGCTCGCATCTCCCCACACAACAAACAGCAAAGCTGTTGCTGGCCTTGCCACAGGAGGCTGCTATCCCTAGGGATCTCCAGCACATGGTTAGAGCACAGGCAGCGAGGAGAGGGGAGTACAGCCTCCCCCTTGAACTCCCCAGGACAGGACAAGCGGCAGAGCATGGACTCTGGGCAGGGGGTTTGTGCCACGGGCTGGTCTCCATCCCCCATCCCATCTGCAAACATGCGTTGGTCTTAAAGTTCTGCCTTCTGTTCTGCAGCTGAGCGTGGAACCATCCAGCGCTCGGCTGCAGCTGCCTCCACAAACCGCAGCCCCCCCATGACCGTGTCTTTAGCCTGGGGTGGGAAGGGAGTAAAATTCCTCCAGCTGCACTCGTGCGGAAGCAGTTGTGGGAAGGATGCTGCAAACCAGGTTTCCAATTAGGTGCAGCGCCGTGGCACCTGTCTGGATGTGACATGATAATGCACCTGCTAAACATTATAAGAAGCTTCAGAGATTCGATGTGACACATGCGAAGCAATAGCTGGAGTTTAGTCAACACTCCATCAGTTAAAAGTCTATATTTCCAATTATCCGCGGACAGTTTGCCTTCAAGGATAATTGGCTTCCCACAGCTCTCTAGAACAGATGTCAGGGAGCTCCTTCTCCTCCGCAGAGGAAAACCTGGAATGGTTTATAGCATGTGATGCTGTGGAGGTGTCAACGTCGGAGGCAAACCAGGATTTGGGGAACAATTAGGTTCTGTCCTAGTGCAGAGCTTCACAGAGCCAGCAGTCTGCGGGGAGCATTAGTTACCCCGTCCTGCTCGTGGACTGTTGGGCTTGGAAGCCTACACAGTGCAAATGACCTGCCAATGTCCCTGTCCCCCGAGGAGACTGCCAGGAGGTGGGAAAGGGAGGTTTTGGTCATGGGGGGGGGTTCCAATTGTCCCCTTGGCAGAAGGTGGACTGAAGTGACATCCTGGCAGGATGATGACTCTGTTTCCCTTCTCGATGCCACCCATGGAGGTCAGGAAGAAAAACAAGGATATTTCATCTGAAAACGGGTATTTGAGGAACTGCACATAACAGGCCTCCTGTGCACATGCCTGGGGCAATCATCAAGCCACCCAGCAGACAAACACAGCCTGACAGACTCTGCCGACTGTTCACCGGCTCCAGGATGCTCATGCTGACGTCCAGCAGGCTGTCAAATCTGCACGGACAGGCTGCACAGGCCATGCAGAGGAACTGGCAGAGAAAGCAGGAAACCACAGGTGAGGGAGGGCTGTAGAAAATGCCCAAACTCCAGTAAGAAGCTGAAGCTTAAGAGCTTTCCTTCCAAAATTTAAATGAGTGGAAATTTGAGTTTTTATTACAAAATACTGCTGCTGTGCCTTACGGGAATTGTAATTTCACCGCTCCATGCTCTTGGTCTTCTCTGCTGATGACTTGCTGACTACTCAGCTTCTAAGAGCCGTGGGACCTCTCCTTCGAACTGTGTCGAGCCTGACCCAGTGCCCCCTGTGTGTGTTGGGAGATGTGAACCTGCTCCAGAGTGCGTGCCCAAAAAAGCCCAGAGGAGAGGGAGGGCTGGAGGCACCCCAGGAAGACTCCTGCGCAGCACTGCTGATCTGTGTCTGAATTAAAAAATTAGGGATTCAGTCCCTGAACTTTGTTTTAAAGATGAAAAGTCTGCAGCTTCCAAGGGAAAAGGGCACTTCCCCGGTGGAATAATTTATAGCCCAACCCTTTCTTTTTCTCCTTTGGAAATAAATTGTGGCTTTTATGTTTTGGATGTGGTGTGGGTTGTGGGGTTTTTTTTGTGTGTGTGTTTTCTTTGTTGGTTTGGTTTTTTGTTTTTGTTTGGTTGTGGGTTGTTTGGTTTTTTCTTCCCTCCCCCCAACTTACAAACAGCAACACCTGGGTAGTTCCTCCAGCACCACTGGATGAGAGGGTTTCCAAAATGATCTCAGGAAGGCTGCCGCGCCACTGGGAAGGAGAGTGCTGGGAAGGCGGTTGCAGTTTTGGGTGGCAGCGCAGGCTCCTGAGATGCGATGGAGGGATGTGGCTGCTGTGGCCATGGAGAAGGGTGACAAGAGCGCACGAGGTACAAGAAGGAATCCCAGGCTGTGCACATCCACGGGGGGCTGGAGCAGCTCTGCCTAACCATGGGCCTTTCTTCCAAGGAATCACAAACTCATTTGTGAACCATCTCTTCGTACATTCTATCCTCAAGGCTTCAGGTTTTGGCACAGTACAGCGTATATTTGACTGTCATCTCTGAGAAGCTCTCGGCTGCTGCTCATCTGCAGATACGTGGAGAAGCAGGGAAGGACGCGATGCCTCAGGGCATGAAGGCAACCACTAAATACACCAGTTCTTAGTACTGCTTCCCATAAAGGGGGATGTGAGATAATTACCTAAGCTGCAGTGAGCAGCATCACACCGAAGCAAGCAAAGGAGATGCAAGGACACGTGTGAGGGCCCCAGCACAGCTGCCCCCCAACTGGATCTTGACCTGCTGTTGTGTCTGAGGCTTGGCACCTGGTATAGGGAGAAGTTGATCTGTGTGGCAGCTTCGTGGTCTCCCTTTGCAGTCTGAGCAAGATCTCTGCTGTCCTCTGGCTTCATCAGCACCGTCCCTTGTTCTGATTGCTGCTGGACTGCTAATGAGCAGGTAATTGGATCCATGTCATCAAGACAGTAATAACCAGGGACTATGGGTTCCGAAGAGAAGGAGCAGCAGGAGGGCTGCCCTCTGGTCTCTGGCCGTGGCCCATAGCAAACCAGAGACAGTGATTATTTGCTATATGTGACTTCCTTCTGACTGCCCAAATCACAACGCTTTGCCCCTGTTCCCTACCTGGGTGCCTCACCTGGTGGGTGGGAACAGCCCTTTGCTGGCACCAGCACCGGGGCTTCACCCAAATGGTTGCAGGGCTCCCTCTGGGCACGTCCTTCCCCAGCACGCATCTGTGCTGGGCTGTGGCATCTTTGCTCTGAATTTTACCCTCTTTGGGTGTTTCCTCCTTCTGTGAAGACAACAACTGCATGGCATTAGTGACCTGACTGCAAAGAGCAGGCAGCCTGTCGAGGAGGATCTGTTTGTAGATTATTCACAACTATTTTTTTGCTTCCATCTGCCCGACTCTACCATCTGGGATGATCCTCATTCCTACAGGATACCAGCGAGGTTCCTGGGCCTGGCTCTCACTCCAATTCATCAACAGCAGTAACACGATCATTACATAGCAGCTCGCTTACTCAGGCATTTTGGCTTGCCAGCGTGGCGGTACCGCGCGTTATTACCCTATAAACCTTCCCGTGCAGATAGATGTGCAATGACTGGATTAAGTGTCCCCAGCCTGCCTCCCATGTGCTCTGCCTCTAGCAATCCCATCCTGCCCATTCAGTCGCAATTCAAGGCTTTTCTCTGCTGTGTTAGAACGGTGGTGTTGAATTTAATGTCTTTTCTCTCTTGGCAAAGGGTCTCATGTAAAAACAGACTTTCTGGTCCCATCCTTTGCCTGGTTTTGTGCCAAAAGAGTAACACTTAGCCAGCCATAGTTGTGTCATAAAACTGCCTCTTGTAGATGATCGTGTGTTTAGATAAACCCAGGTGGTTCCATATGAAACCTATGAAATATGCTTGATGTGTAGCACAGTGCGGCACAGCTTGAGAAATGAGAAGCCCGGCACCAAAAAGCAGGGGAAACACTTTGTGGCTGGATTTTCCTGTTTGGGGCATGAGAGACTGAGCTGAGCTTTCTCTATCAAATATGGGAAATCTTTATTTCTGACACCAGGGCAAAGTGGAGAAGGCTCAGCTTGCCTGTGAATTACGTTTTCTGTGGGCAGGAGTTACTGACATAACTGGTAATTACCAGAGCCATGGCTCCTAATCAAGAAAAACAGGAACTGTGGTGGTATTAAGGACTTAGTTCAATATCTGGGCACTTTTTTAACCATTTCCTTCCCGTTCCGTTCCCCAGGTGCTGTCCCATCAGCTCTGTGGGTGGGAAGAGCAGCAGTGCTGTCTTACTAGTTCTGTCTCCCAAGGGATGCACAAGAGTCCCCAGGGGAGCAGCAGCTCTGTTTTGCAGAAGGCTTCACGGTTTAGAAGTCGGAGCTCTCTTGAACAGTGGTTATCACCTTGAAACACCTCACGCAGCTGTGTCTGCATGGGATTCACCTCCCTGGGCTCTTCGGTGCAGGCATGTCTAGGTGAGCTGATCTCCTGGGCTCCACTGACATGTAGCAGTCATGCCCAGGGACAGTTTCTGTCAGCCACCCTCCTGAGGATGAGAAGACATTTTGGCTCCAGAGTAGATGTGGTGGAGAGCTAGTGCAACAACACCCATCTTCAATGTCAGTCAGCTCAATGGTGCCTAGCCAAGAGATGGAGAACGTCTGGGAGGAGGACTCTGTCCTCACAGCATGGACCTGGGTCATTTCATGACTCTCCCCCAACCTGGGTTGCTTCTCCCCAGGTGTCACCCCTCCTGCATAAATTGTCTTCCTTTGGGTCAGTTTTCCACGGGTTCTTGAGCTCACCATGACCTCTAGGTAGTACCACTGTCCTTATAGAGAGGTAGCAGTTTCCACTAATGATCAGGAGATGGGAAATTTCAGCACACTGCCCAGGGAAGTGGTGGAGTCACCATCCCTGGAGGTGTTTAAAAGATGTGTAGATGTGGTGCTTAGGGACATGGTTTAGCGGTGGAGTTGGCTGTGTTAGGTTAACAGTTGGACTCAATGACCTTACAGTCCTTTTCCAACTAAGTGACTCTATGATTCTATGACTTCTTTGCATGAGCCCAGCCTACCCTGGTGAAGGGAAAAGACTGTTTGTGAGTGTCCATGAATCCATGGGAGAAAGAGACCCTACAGTGATAGAAGATACCTTGTTAAACATTTGGTGGAGAGGTGCTCTGAAGAGGGGGTGATTGTCTGCCCTGCTCTGGAGGGACGCAGCTGTAACATGAGCTCTGGTGCCAGTCCCCCTACCACCACTTCCAGCACGTTCAGAATTCAAACTGGATAATAGAAATGAAGCCAGGAAGTATTTCCAACTGTACCGAAGAGACTGTGATCAAACCAGCTCCTCTCCCTGGAGTCTCATGCTACCAAGAAGTTATGGTGGCAGGTAGGCAAAGGTTTTCTTTGTTCCAGGCTCCTGGGAGAGGAGGCAGAGATGGTGGGCCATCCCACCATCCTTTCCTGAACTCCTGTCCTTTGGACGTGGTTCACACCTCTGCATGAGCCATCAGCATCCTCTGCCATAGCAAGCCTTCTTCTGCAAAGATGTGATTGACACTGGGAGCACCTCTGTTTAGCTGAGGATCGATGTTGCAGTAGCTCCCATTTCTCACTGCAGAGAAATGCGTGTCCCTTGGGGACAGCACAACCAAGCTGCATCCAGCTTTAAGCAAATTCATTTAGGCTTCATCAGTGTTACTTCTAATTCCTAAAGTTCTTGCAGCCTGGACTTCACGGGGTTGTGCTAACATCACCAGAAGATTGTTTCTGGAGTCTGTAGCTGTCTAGGGCTAAAAAGATTTCTTTTTTTTCAGAAGCGAAAATAAAAGACTCAGCCAAATTACTAATATTTTTACTGACCTACAGATAAAAGCAACGCCATTTCCCCAAGTCTAATTATGCAGGTTTTATTCATTTTTCACAAATCTGATGGATATTGACTTAAATGTTTCTACTGGCAGAATATAAAATAAAAACAACTCTGATGCTAATTGCTATTTAGTCAATCAAAATGCTGTGGTTTTAGAAAATAAAATTCAGAAATTAATGCGGAGTGCTCCATAGTATTTTGGAGTGCTAAAAAGAGCCTCTGGCAAATGTGGAGGAAAATAGTCTCACAGCTTAGTGTAGGATAGACTTGGAAGTACCACCACCACTCAGAGCCCTGACAATGGCCTCTTTCTTCACTGGGTTGGTAGTGGAAGGAGAAGTGGCTCATTAGACATTTGCTGGTCAACTGCAGTCATCAACTTTGCTAGAATACAGTGTCAGCCCCTGGGGGCTGTTGAATCTCCTTTGGAAGAGATATTTTTTAATTTTTTTTCCAGTTTAGTAAGGAGCTCAGCTAACCTCAGATTACCTTTGATTCCGTGTGTGGATGGTCTCCCATGCCCAAACACACACGAGCTGCTAAAGTCCAGTAAAAATACTCGTCAGGGCAAGGATCCATTCACACCGTATTTCTGTCCAGAGCTGGGAAAACAATTAGGCTTGGGCCTATGAATTTTGGGTTGAAAATAATATTTCACTAGAATATGACTGAGAATGTTTTATTTGTGTGATGCTAGGGTGTTTTTTTAACAATTTTTAGAAAACAACTTAAAGAACGAAAGGATGGAGTTGCAGGAAAACAAAATCTGCTGTGCAGAATAACTGTTAAAATTTTAGATCTTGGGGGCATTTTTCAAACTTCACCTTTTGACTGAAGCATTTTGACAGCTTTGCAAACTGTTTACATCTACTGTTTACATATATATTTTTCCTGGGGAAAAAAAAATTGTCTTCAGCCAAAATAACTGATCTGTAGCTACGTTACAGATGGTTCTGGTACTGTTAGTGCTGTGCAGTTCTCCTATTTTTGGTGGCACGTGCTTTTGTCACACTTTGATAGATTGGGCTGATGTTTTCCATGCCAACCATCTTCCTCTAGATAAGTGTTTATATGTTTGTTTTGAAAATTTCATTAAAAAAACCCCAACCAATAGTTGAGCTGTTCTTGAAAATGGGGCCAGGGAAAGAAAAAAGAATTCCTTCACATGCTCCTCTCTTGAAGAAAGTCCCATGGTACCTGGGTATTAGGGATAATCCAACTTTTGCCGACCCTGTGGAAACTCTGTTTGCTTTAGCCTAGCTGGAAATTCTTGAAAAATCTCATTCTAAACAAACTGAGCAGGAGTTTGTTGGTGCCCACAAGTTAAAATCCCTGAAAATCCTGTTTGCACAAAGCAGCATCTGCCCTTCGCACTTCCTTTCCTGTGATACTGTGGGGTCAGCAAATGTCCTCAACGTGTCCCTTGTCAGTACCAACCTTGCTGGCTCCTGCAGGGCTCTGCACGGAGGTGACCGAGGAGTCTCCTGTCCGTGCCCTGAGATAGTGGTGCTGCTGCCTGACCTGACCCAGCCCTGGATGTTATCTCAGCTGCTAGTCTGTAAAGCTAGAGCAAAAATCTTGCTGGGGGTGAAGTGATGCTGAGCCTCTTTTGTCTCTCCCTTGTTGCAGTTGTCCCTTCCAGATACATTTCCCTGCCCTCTGTTGCAATGCCTGGGCTATTCCTGAGCAACGGAGGCTCAGCATGAGTGAGCTGGTAGGCTTGGCCGACTCATCCAGTTCGTTTTTAACCCTCCTCAGGCATGGCTCACCAGGGACATTTCTAGGATGACTATGTGGATGTGCTAAAATGGAGCCTGCAGGGCTGATGTAGAGTCCTCATCTCTGCACTGCAGTCTGCGGAGGGTGCTGGAGCAGGTTACTCATCCTGATTCCTCTTGTGACATCCCAGCACCATGGGTGAGGGTGTCACCCCATCAGGCAGGTTTGGTTCCTGGCCAGCTGGGTATGAAAGCGTGGCTTGACTGTCCCTAGCTCAGCACTCCTGGAGCACTGCTTTAGGGAGGCTGTTTTACATCCGCAGAGCATAAAAGCAAAGAGAGGGAAGGCAGCCCCATGGGTACTGCTCGAGCTCTGGTATCAGATCTCAGCTGAGATTTGTGCTCCTGCTCGTCCCAGCTGCAGCCTGGCTGTGGATGTCAAGAGCTGACAGATTGCTCCCGTGTGGCACCAGCTGCAGAAACTGAGGTGTCTTCATGCCCTGGAACAGGCTACTGGGCTCTGGAGGAGCTTTGATCCTGACAGGGAAATGAAGCAAGAGGCTGGTCCTGCTGCATCCTCCTGGGCAGGCACTGTTCTACGCCTCCCCTGGTCCCAGTGACAGCAGAGTCAGCAGCCATCGCATCTGTGCTTGCTCCAACACGACTGCAGCCACCCTCCTGCACAGCAGAGCCTCTGACAGCCAAGGCAAGAAGCAAGCACAGAGCCGCTGAAGCTGCCGGACTGCAGCATCCCTTTAGAGAGAGCAGTCTTCGTAAGCTTCAGCTAGATGTTAGTCATCAGACTCCGACACGAAGGAAACCTTGGGAAGGGGACAGAAATCCAGGAGCATCACTCCTAAAGAGTGGAACTGCAGATGTTGCCAAAGAACCAACTTTCATGTGGCTTTAACTCAGAGGGAAATCTGGAAAATCTGTGCTAATCTACATATTCAATAGAACAAAATGGCCTGAAATGTAGTGCTACATTTCGTTAAAAACTTGTCTTAAAATTAATACAGCAATTAATTAATCAATAGAGTTACGTGTTCCTTGAAAACACTTTCTTTGAAGCCTCCTTCCCATGGAATGAACAGTTTGAATCCTACATTTACTTGAAAAACTCAGCCCTGCTCTTTAGCTATGCAAGTGCAGCGGCACATCCGTGATGTAACTTTTCTGTGTGTTTATGAGTAGAAACTTTTAGCACATAAATCTACAAAAGATAGTCAATACGTGGAACTCCTTTCCCTGGGACTGTGGAGTGTTTGAGCAGAGCATGAGAAAAAGAGGAGGTCTTTTCAGGTATTTACCCTGAACAACAGTAGAGCTCTGGCAACTTGAAGCCATTGTCGTCTGGGGAGCATCAACAGGCTTTCTCCATCTTCTGCCGCAAACCATGACCTTTCCCAAGCTCCGGAGTGACTAGAAGGAGCACGTGTAGATGTGTCCCTTTGCCAGGAGCATACCAGGAAAAAGTTTATTTAACGCAGAGAAGATGAAACTTTACCTTATCCATCACTGCTGTTCAGAGCAAAATAAAGGCGCCAATTGATTTTGTGTTAGAAGGTAATTAATTGTTGTGCAAAGCCTGTTTTAGAGTTTAAAGGCCACATTACTACAGCTAGGACCTCTGGCTGTGTCAGCAGCATCTGGCAGCTGAGAAATGTGAAGAAAGGAGCAGAGTTTGCCCTGAGCAGCTAGCCTGTGTGCTCCAAAAATAGGCAGAATTCACAATAAGATGATGAAGGATGGAGCGAGAATGGAGGAGGTGTTAGAGCACGTAGCAATAAGACCTGTAGGACTAATTCTCTGCCATGCCAGTGTTTGGTGCCAGGTTGCACCAGCATATGGAGAGGAAGGCAGTGATCCCAGCAGAGCCAAGAGCCAGGCTCTCTGTGGGCAACGTTTGCTGGTTGTTGGTGACCCCAGGACTATGATGCTGACTGATACCTGTGGTTTGCATGGTGCAAGCACCGCCACAGAGATCAGAGGATGGATGCTCTGCAGGCTGCTCTTGACCGCTCTCTTGGGTGACTTGCCTTGCATGCATTTGGCAGAGGCCTCCCTCGACTCATGCTCTGTAAGAAGGTCTTGCAGGACTGAGCAGTGTGGTTCTCCTCATGCTCTGCAGGGCTGAGTAAAGACGAGGCAGGCAGGAGGCAATGTCTTTTTGAGATGCATGTTTCCCTTTCCTAGGATGTTTGCTTTTCTTCATCAGCCTGCTCTGAGCCATAATTTGGCCAAGAGCATGTTTATGCTGCCCAGAAGATGGAAAGGGAAAGACCAGGCATGAAGGTAAGGGAATTAGTGAGCCTGATGGTTAAAGGGACATGGGGAAGCTGAGGGTGAGTTTGTGATGAAGCAACAGATACCCCATGTCGTGGACTTCTTGTGAAAAACAGCTTATGGCTGAATGTCAGAAATTTCACAAGCAATTATAATGTTGGTTGTTTGACTTATAAGGACAAGCTGATTTTTTTTGTCATTTCTAAACACTGCAATTAATCTGTTCAACTTTGGTTTAACCTGAAAGAACAAACAAGAGACAAGACGATCTTTAGATGAAATATCCTTCCTCCTACTCTAGTGGGATTAGTGTATTTCAAATGAGCCCATCTTTTGCCTCTAAGTATAAATAAGTATTTTCTGAGCTCTCTCTTTCCCATCTTTACCTCATGTCTCATTACCATCCCAGCCATCCAAAGTACGGTCATGTGCTGCTGCATCTTGAAAGGTTGGTTTGACATGCAGGACATCCCACTGCATGTTCATTGTTAGGTTTCACTTGCACAATTAATCCAGTTGGAGTGCTGACTTCAGAGCACTTTAAAAAAATTCAAAAAAATATATATATTGAAAAAATGTGTTATGTAGTTCTCGGTTTTGACGAGGAGCTTCTCATGGCCACACATTGGCTGGAGGTGGTTTCTAACCATCCCAGTGAGTTACTTCACAAGCTGCAGCATTGCTGGAGGGTCCTGTCACATTACAGGCGAGGTATAAATCTGACCATCTGTGAGGCTTTGCTCTAAATCCCAGAGACTGTCATAAAACATTCTGCCTGATTAAAGCCCCCAGAATCTTCCGCTGGAAGAGCCCTCCCCTGCCTTTTCGCCATATTATAATGTGCTTGGAGTCAAATGGCACCAATTCCACCCCAGAGCATCTGCATCTTGGTAGCACTTGGGCTCTGAGACTGACAGAGCTCAAGTACTTCAGCAACCCTTTAAAGTGGAAGTTACGGAGTGTAAGTGGGTGCTTCAGCCCAAGCAGCGTATTTTTCTGAACAGGGACGGTTCTGAAGGACAACAGGCTTAACTGTCAATTACGCTGTTGACTCACAGGGCTGTTCATTCAGCAAATTAACTCAGATGTTGGCTGGCTTTGAACTGTGACTTTGGACGTTAAGTGCAGAACCAAGGAGAAGAGCAAAGTGAGCAGGGCAGAGATCTGCAGGTTCTCCAAGCAAGAGGCGTAATAAGCTGCATTTTCTTTTTATGTGAAGACAGTCATATAGTTTGGGCTGGGAATGTTGAAAGCAACAACACGTCATGGACAATTTACCCTACATGTGCCCTGGGGTCTGGTTTGGAAAGCTGTCTCAGCAAATCTCCCCTGTTGTGCTAATGGCCCCTACTACTGGTAACAATTTAATGTCCTATTGATTATTTATCCATCGTTAATAGACTTATGTATTCCCAGACGAACACTCTGGTGTAACTGCAAGTGTGTCTGTTCTTTGACTGAACGCAAGGTTTGCTGCAGACACCGGATCCAGAACCTAAAGGGCAATAAAGACCTTTTCCCAGCAGATTTGTGAACAGGGAAAATTCATTTAACCGGGATCAGATTTGGAATGGGGGGATCCTGAAAAAGGCTGTAGCCTTTTCAGTGACGCCAAGAAGGGTTCATGTGCTCTGGGGTCCTGTTATGGCAACTTCCTACCTGGTCTTCTGGTGTCAGACACATTCACAGTCTTTGTGCTGCTAACGCAGGAGGATTTACATAGGCGGTGCTGTCCGGGAAACAGAATGCTGTTGGTGGGGACAGAGAGGGTATTCAGCTGGGTACTTGTAATTTGCAGGCCCTCTCCTCCAGCATTTCACCAGGCTCATGAATCTTGGGTCCAGTCCAGCCTCTAAAAATCACCATACCTGCTCAAAATTCAGATATTTACAAAAGAAAAACAATTTCTTTTATTACTTCCTCACTGACCCTCATGTTTCCCACCCCAAACTCACCTTTTCCAGCTTTTCTTTGCAGTTCTGGACTTCGAAAATGTGCTTTGATCCTGCAAGATGGCACCATCTAGTAGCAAGGGGCAGTCTGGGGCACGAAGGGAGCATCTGCAAGCAGTGTGGGTCACATCAAGCCGGGAGGGGCTTGTCTCTGTCCCTCTGACTGCCAAATACACTCTCTGGCTCTCCGGCCACGGGTGCTGGCCAGGCATCTCATCACAGGAATAGTTCCCACCGATCTCTGATGACCCAATTGCCTGCCCTGATCTGTACACACTCAAGTGCTATTTCAACCAATTCTTTTGGTAAAACGCAGTGAGAGCGATAAATCATGTCAGCACCAGCAGGGCTGGAATTCTCCCCCTGCACCCAGCCCTGTGGAAGAAGGATGAGTTGGCTGAGAAATCCTAGTGAGGACTGCGTAGAGATGAAGGTCTGGACAGGGGCACTGTTGCTTCTCCAGCATGGGAGAACCCTGGATATATCTGCCAGGGCCCCAGGCTGAGCCATAACCCTTTCCCTGCCATCCAGAAGCAACCATCCCTGGGTGGCTCTTGCTGAAGAATCTGCATTTGTCCAAGCAGCCCATCGAAATGCAGCAGGTAGGCTTTGCTGTGAGAGTACGTCGCCCGGCCGCCTCGGGTACGTGAAAAGGTTGTGCTGTGCTGTAAACACAAAAACTACATTTGTCGGAAGGCAACAGGCTCTGTATTTCATCACCCTCTGTCACTGCAGCTCTGCGGAAGGGTTGCTGCAGAATGGGTGGATCGCCGTGGGAGTGGGATATTCCCTCTCTGTGAACGCTGAATCCCGTTCCCAGGGTTGAGGAGGACTACTGCTGGTGGTAATGCAAGGCACTGCCCCAAGGAAGACGACAGGGAGAAGGAGCACTGGGTGACCTTGCTCGTTTCCACTTTGATTTCATCGCCAATCACTTTGTTCAGCACATCATGCGAACGGTGCTCAGCCTGGTGAGCATCACTTGTGTAGCACCACGTGCTGAGACAGCCCCTCCATCCTTAGGCTGCTTTGGTGAGCAGAGAAACTCTGGGTGCTGGCAGGGCATCGCTCGGACTGGAATCTCAGGTTATCAGTGCCCATTTGCTCTCTCCCCATGCTCTGCCATCCACCCTCTCCTGTTACATATCGCTCCCTTAAGACTCACTTGTAATTCTCCCGACTCTTCCTGGAGGCTGAAGGAGCTCCGTGTTGGCGCAAGTCTAAGGCATCTTCACTTTTAGGGTCCTTTCTGCTGTGCCCTGGTGAATCTGTGAGGGCTGGTGCCTTTCACAGGCACCTACTGAGCAAAGGGGGTTGTGCCACAGCAATCGCAGGCACCAGTAGGTATTTAGGGCAGCTGTATCTCCAAATGCTGCTGCTCTCATGAAGCAAAACAGGACACAGCCCCCATTGCTCTCCTGAGCCCCAAGGACAGCTATGGGCCATCCCAGCTGAGGAGCATCCCCACAAATTACACCCGTCTGGGTGAGTTGGGGCTGATGTCCTAAAATGGGTACCAAGATGAGAAAGGTCTTGAAGACAAACAGCTCTTCAAAGGTCACCAGTGGGCTAAGCTCAGCAGGGGGGATTGTCTGGTGGGGTCAGCAGAGTTCTGCCCTTTGAAACTGGGGCTGAACAGAGCCAACTGCTGCAGGGTAAAAGCAGAGAGGAAAGGTAAGTCAGCGTTTCAGGAAGGGCCTTTGGTTTCAGGAGCATTTGAGTTGGTGCATCCCACCATGTGACTCAGCAGCACAGAAAGGAATGATGCAAAATTTCAGAAAACCTGGACGCCAGCTTCACTGGTTCTGTAGGTCACTGCTCTAACTAAAAAGGGAGTGTGCCTACCAAACTTGATTTAAAGGAGTGAGAAAAGTTGTGAAATACCAGGCTTAGGGTGACCTATGTGCAAATAATCCCAGCTACCTTATCTGTATGTATTGTTCCCTACCCTTAAATGTCACAGCCACAGTCTGTTTGTCCCACAAACTTCTACCTCAGCCAGCGTGTGCCTTGGATGGTGCTCAAGGAGCAGCTCTGTAAGACTTCAGCTCATGTGGTTGCCTCAGGCCCTTCTTTGCTCTATATAGTAGCCCTACCTTGCTCAAATCATCCCTGCAGGGTTCTCAGCAATGCACTTTGCATTGCAGAAGGTTTTATCTTGTTCTGCCAGGAGGACAGCAACACTGTCCCATGGACACAGTGGCACTCTCCAGGCACCCAGGTCACAAGCTCCTCTTGTTTCTTCAATAAGAGACATGAATGATATAATTCTTCATAAGTAGATGTTTCAAATTATTTTACTTCTCTAGCGTGCGAGTCACTTTGATGTCAGTGCAGACACGAGTACTTGGATATTCTGCAAACCAGGGTCTAGAATCACAGAACCATTGAATATTCCGAGCTGAAAGGCACCCCTAAGGACTATCGAGGCCAACTCCTGGCTCCACACAGGACCAACCCAATCAGAGCAGAGTGGGACAATCCCGTCCCTGGCCCGGCTGGCAATGCCATGCTTGATGTCCCCCAGGACACAGGTGCCCTTCCTGGCAGCCTGGGCACACTGCATGAGCTGGTCATCCAAAAAATGAAGGGTATGTGATTTGTGACCACTTGATCGCATCTTACTTTAAGTCACTTGCCAAGAAGCAGATGTGTTCCTGCGGGAGGAGCAGGGACGGGTTGGTTTTGTTCCGAACCTGTGTTCAACATCACAGTCACAAGAATTTGCAGGTTCCTTTATGACACAGCCCAGACTGATTCCCAGGCAAGTCCAGCCTGCTTACTGAATTAGAAAGGTGTTTTGTGTAAAAAGTGATGAATAATCATATGATTAAACTCAGCCTCCTCAGAAGTATTCACAAGAGGCTTTACTGGTGATTATGCAGGCAATCTCAATTTTAACTACTGATTGGCTTTGCCACCTTGCATTGAATGTGGGCTTGTGTGCGTGCCTGCTTGTGTGTGCATGGATGAACAAGCTCATCCACATGAGTCTGTGCACGTATGTGTCTGCCTCCATGTACGCGCATAAAAGTTTCCAGAGTTTTTAAAGACTGGCGAAAACCCCCAGACAGACATCTCTCGGCACTGGCAGGACGCATCCCTGGGTGGGTGATAACTGAGTGAGTGTCACCTTGGTCTGTTCTTGCCCTCTCTGCTGGCCAGCGGCGGGGAGAGCAGAGGATGGCTCTGTCAGGGGAGGAGAGGAGGAGAATCCCTGGGGTGTCAGGACTGTGGTGACTCCTGTCACATCTTGCAAAGCACCCCTCAGCCATGGCCTGGCTGTGGCTCTGCTTGCTTTCCAGCCCCACAGGATGGAGCAAGGGTGTGTCTCAAGGAGGTGAAGTCTCTGTGAAAGAGAACAGAGAGAATAAAAGGAAAATGTACCTATACATCTCTTCAAAGCATGAAGTAGAGTTGTAGACTCTTATCTTGCCTGCCTCTTGATGTCACATTAAGACTCAGCTCCGCTGTGAGCGATAGCTGAGACTTTTGAGTCTTTCTTGCAGTTGAAAGAACTGAAAACACGTTTCAGTTGCTAATTAGAGCCTGAGTCAAGGTCTGTTGTAGAAATCCTGATCACTCTACCGTCACTTGCAACAGAAACCAAAGCAATTCCTTCCTGTACATGCTGCATTTTCCCTGAAGAGCGGCTCTGGGATCCTTTGCTGATCTCTGGAGTGGTGTTTGTTCAGCTGTGACTGGAGAAACATTTCCTCTTGTAGTGGATGGGAATTCAAATTGCAATTAACTGGCAGCTCGGGCAGGGAGCCAGGTGTTGGTGTCCCGGGAAGTGCCTGTCCCCCATGGCTGGCCAGCCAGGAACAGACTTCTCCCAGAAGCTCCTGTATCTCTGCAGAGACCTTGAAAATCCAGGTCCTCTTGTGAACAAGAAAATGTGAGCTCTGCCCATTACGGGTTGACTTCAAGTGCCTTCAACACCTCATCTCAAGCCCTGTCCCTTCTTTCCCCATGGTTGTGTCTGTCTCTACTAGAGTAGCTTATTTACTGTGAGGTGCCCTCTCTTCTTCCCCCACCTACCATGGAAATGCTAGGGTTCACAGTCTCCCACAGCTTCTCCATGTTACCTGCCATGAGACCTCCAACTGCTCCCCTGTCCCTGCCACTGATGCTGAGTGTGAGCTGCAGCACACCATGGCCTTTCCACACTGCAGGAAACACCTGCCTCTGCAAAGGACCCAACGGCAATCAAAAGAGCATGCCACATACATGTCTGGGAAGGGAACAGAGGTGGTAGGTCCTTGGGTAGGGCAAGGGGTCACCATTGCTACTGTCCTGGGCACCAGCTCCCAGACGTGCTTTTTCACAAGGACGTACCAAATGTTTTAAAAGCAAGGAGGCTGTGTGTTGTTTGGAGTCCTCCCAGTCTATGAGTGGTTCATGTGATGTTTGGTAGTGGAAAATTAACCTTTCTGCTCTACATGGGTTTTGGCTTACATGGACCGAGTGTGGTGGTTTAACCCCAGCTGGCTGCTCAGCCCCACGCAGCCACTCATTCACTCCCCCCTGGTGGGATGGGGGAGACAATTGGAAGGGTAAAAGTGAGAAAACTCATGGGTTGAGATAAAGACAGTTTAACAGGTAAAGCAAAAGCCACACATGCAAACAAACCAAGACAAGGAATTCATTCCCCACTCCCCATGGCAGGCAGGTGTTCAGCCATCCCCAGGAAAGCAGGGATCCGTCACAAGGTGACATGGGAAGACAAATGCCATCACTCCAAATGTCCCCCCTCTTTCTTCCTCTTCCCCCAGCTTTATATGCTGAACGTGACGTCATACAGTCTGGAACATCCCTTTGGTCATTGGGGCCAGCTGTCCCAGCCTTGTCCCCTCCCAACTCCTTGGGCACCCCCAGCCTACTGACTGGCAGGGTGGGGTGAGGAGCAGAACCGCCCTTGACAAATCCAAACCACAGCCCCGTACTAGCTATTGTGAAGAAAATTAACTCTACCCCAGCCAAACCCAGCACACCCAGATGCCAGGGAGAAGTCTGTTCTCACCGTACTCCTGACTGCAGAGGAAGGCAGGGGTGTCCAAGAGTCAGTGCTGCCTGACTTGGCAGCAGCACTGTGGGTGGGCTTGAAATCAGGGCTGAGATCCCCTGGGACACCCTCAAACCTGTTGAGCCTCTGCACACCCCATTCTCACGTGCTGCACCTAGACTCTTGCCAGACAAGAGCCGTAGTGCAAGGTGCTGCCCAGTCTCTTCTCCAGACCACATCGGTCACATATCCAAGAGAAGGAGTAGGAGGTCTGGCCAAGGGGCAGTTTTGTTGCACAGCTGAAATGCAATAATATACATTGGTCGTCTGGATAAATAATAGAGCCAACAGTGGAGTTAAACTTGCTAAGGAACCCCCTTTTTACTGTGCCATAGACACATTTACTGATGAATTTTACATGAGCACTTTTTCAGGTCAAATTTTCCATGGGACACTATATATAAAATCAGGACACTCAAAAAATCCCACAAAAATCTGCAAATTCACTCCTTCATCAAGAAGCAAAGTACACAATCAACAGTGCATTGATTATGTGTAGCTACATCCAGTTCTGTCTGTCTGAACACACAGATTCAGTTTTGAGGGCAAATCAGAAAACAGTGCAAATCTGTGAGCTTTCTGCTTGCCGTCACATTTAACTGCCTTTTCTCAGTTCTTTAGCATCTGATATATTTTTCACCTTTGCAGATCTCCAAGGAGTAAGCATACATTTATGATGACACATTTGGGAGTGTGGACCCTGCGGTTAGAACAGTTGAATTGGAAAGGATTTATTAAATGTATCAAGAGCACTTGATCAAGGTCATTTGGGGGGAAGTTTTCTTGGGCTGATACAGAAGAAGTAGATACAAAAAGAAGATGACCAACTGAAATCCACATCAGGTCTCACCAGGAACTGCCCAGGTTCAAAAAGACCTTTCAAAGATTGAAAGGACAGCCAGCACGATATGCAGCTGTGCTGTCCCCTTGGGATGAGCGAAGATATCGACCAGGAAGCTGGCATGAAGTTTTTGGGCTCTGCTCTTCTTTGGGAAGACAGCAAAGTGCTCTTGGCCCCAAATCCCTCTAGAAACCAAGGGGTGTCCACACCTGATAAAGACTCATATTGCCATCCGTTCATGGAGACGGTTTTGGAGGTGTGTGCCCAGGTATCTGTACTGCACACTAGCAACGCTACCACTGATGAAGCTCCCGTGGGGTCCCCAACAGGCGGTGGCAGTATCTAACAAAATACCGCTCATGCTCCTTAGTCAGAGGGTTTTCATAGCTTATTCATTCCATTGACTGCATTGCTTACTTGTCCTGGCCATTAATTGCAGGTCTTTATTTCCAGCAGTGTCTAAAGACAGGTCGTGATTGGATGGCTGCACCTTTCAACATTGTTTTCTCCTTTAGGCCATGCAATTCACGTGATTTCAAGAGTGCAAATACAGTTTGAAAAAAATAACACACAACAACAAACCAAATCCAGTTAAAACAAACCTTTATAATTCCTGTAAATGTAATGATCACAGTTATACATGTTTGTATTATGTATTTTGGAACTGAGAGGGCTTACGATAGAGGCAGAGGCATTATTCACCCGGGGCTTATCTCATTCACACGGCAGAGAGATGTTTGACTTTCGATTTCAGGTGAAGGACGCACTGCAGAGCCGGATCAGTCTATCTTTACATCTCTGATTCATGAGCCAAAGAAATATATATTTCATCATTCAGGCCAAACTCATAGAGATGTTTGAGAAGAATCAAAGAAATTTCATTCAAGTAACATAGCAAGCATGTCCTAATTATTTTTACTGCAGAATCCTTTTCTCCTGTACCTCAGTCTTGATTCACCCCCACTGCTAAATGCAGAACCTTCTCCAGGAAAATGGACACTACTCTTCCTACCTAAGTCAGAATTGGAAGGGAATCTGTGGATATAACATATCACAACCTGATGTGGTCTGCAGTGAGCCGCAGCAGGAGGATCTGGAGGAGATTTACCCCCCAGGCTGAGGCAGGAGGCTGCTACTCTCTGGAGCCCCCGAGTCTGCACCATAGCAGGAGATTTCTGCTCTGGCATGTAGGGAAGGAGGTACGTGCTGCAGATATCTGCCTCCCGAGACCTGCAGAACCGGCGGAGGAAGGCCCGTTTCCTGTAACAAGGTCTCAGACCTTTGATTTGCAGCATGGGAGAACATGCAAATACTCTGCAGAGTGACTTCCAACAAAACCTAGGTACGCGCATGGATTGCCAGGGGAGCTGCAGCCCGTTCCTGAAAATCCGTGGCTCCAACACGTGAAGGCAACCTGTCAGGGAGGCTCAGAATTCATGCATGAGTGGGTAGGGGAGGACTTTATTCCGTTCACATTTTGCAGCTCGGAAATGCCAAGGCTTCAGTTCTCCTCCTTGCGACTTTAATTGCAGGGAATTGCAAAAGGGGAAACCTGTGCCTGAACAGATGGGGTAGGGTTTGTCCCACACAGAGATGTCCTCATGTGCCAGTGAGATTTTGCAGCTAAAAAGGTTCTTTAAAATGATCATACCCAAAGACCAGAGGGTTTTCCACAGTGGGGGGTCTGGCTAGGAGTCCTTCGTTCCTTATGACATTTGCTTTGTCACGGATTCAAGGTGCTGTGAACTCAGAGAGGACAATTTACAGTTCTGCCATTGCAAAACACTTCATCAGAGTGTCTGGGGTGATGAAGTCAGGCTTTGCACAGCTTGTTTTCTATCTGGCTCTATCCCCCAACTCAGATATTAACGCTAATAGATTAGGGAGAGATTGAGTTGGATCGGATAAATATATTAAAGCATCATCTGCATACAGCATTAATGCAAAGCTCTTTGAGCCCTTATAATGCTGGGGATATTTTCATTTTTGGCATGTATTAGATCCCAAACATCCAGTTGCAAAATCAAATGACAAGAGAGCGAGATGTTCTTTTATCACTTTTCTGCCCAGGGAGGTGACGGGATATGAGACTTTTTGCTGCTACTTGGGAAACAGTTAAAATAAAGCCAGGACCAGACCAGGGATCTGCTTGGCAGCTGTCAAGCTAGGACTCAAGACATGCTAACCTGGCAGGACTCTGATGGCATCAAATTTGCACGGTTTGTTTTCTTTAGGATTTGTCTGGGCTGAGTTTCTATCTCCAGAGCAAGTGAAGAGAACCAGAGGTTTGCAGTCTGGCATGCTTTGCAGAAATTTCCCTTCCAAGATATTTAGTGAATGTGGTCCCAGGCTTGTGCTCCAGCAAAGCTCTGAGGGGCTGGACTGCTCCGGGTGTCCAGCCTGGAGGATGGCACCGTATGTCAGACGTACATGGGCGGGCTCTGATGTGCTCATTTCCAATGCAAACTCTTCTCAGCGATGCAGGGCCATAGGATCTTGCTCCCAGCTACATGCAGGCTTACCAGCTGCGCTGGACACCTTCCTACAGGTACGGACCATGGCCTCGCCATGGCACTGAGGGGCTTCTCTGTGTCTGGGGACTAGGAATAAAACCTGCAGCACTCAAAACATGGGGTTTCAGTAGTCCCTTTCATCCTGAGAGCCAGGACACAGTGTGTACAGATGGTGGATACCTATTGCCCATGTTGATTTCATGAACTCCTAGAGCTTCACCTGGCCTTTCTGGCCCAGCAGGATCTCATTCGCTTTGATGCTTCTGGGCAATCTTCTTCAGGGGTAAAATGACACTTAACCAAGTAGTGATGAAAGGGATGGCTTTGCCTGTGTAGTGCTACATGTTGGGTGAATAACCACCCAGCTGATGAGAGGTACGGATGTCCACTGCCCAGAGAAAACCTAGCGTGTCAAGACAGCCCTTGCCAGGCAGCTTGAGTCCATGACTTTTTGGGAGAAGTTTGTAATTGCAGATCTGGAATGAAAACTGAGAAAAGATCAGCTTTCCTCAGCAGGTAGAATGTTTCTGGTACATTGCAGACCATTGAGGGGCCTGGCAGGATGGTGGCTTAAGTGCCCAGACTAGGTGAGATCTATTCCACACTATTAGTGATTAATACCATTCGTCTTAATGGTGCTGGTATAAAACTTCAAGCTGGATGGGTGAAATAACGCACTGAGTTACTCAAATACCTCTTTTTTACCTACACTATCAGATGCCATCATTGCCATGATTGGATAGAAAGGCCACACCACCAATCATGTCTCTGGAAGGATGCACGTCTGCCTCCCTTCACATATGGCAGAACCACTTTGTCACTCTCTGAAAGAAGATGAGAGGTGCACAGTGGTGAGTTATGACTTTTTACTGAAAAAAAAGAAAAGCAAAATACGTAAAGTTAGGGGTTGATCAACACCTTATCCCCCCCCCATATATGTCTTTGGTAAATATTCACACTTCCTTAGAGATGCTCATTGAGATAAAAAGAAAACTAATTCTGCAGCGAAAATAAGTCTTGGCAGCAGGGGAAAGAGTCACATCACCTGTCTCTAGGTGTCTGCCTTGTATTTCTGACAACCAGATTAGAGGGGTCTTCTGCTGTGGGTGGCCAGGTAAGCTCAGATGGAGCAGGCAGCAGTGGAGAAGTGATGAGTGCCACTGAGGTATTGATCCACCGTGCATAAGTGTGGTGGCACTGGGTACGTGGGGCTGCCCGGGAGCGAGAGCTGTGGCCTGGGGACCACCAGCTTCTGCATAAGGCAGACACTGACCCTCCTGCAGCTGCATGCCCATGAACATCCATGGGCCTTTCACTGTCTCACCTAGACTGAGACTTTGCCTTCAGTTAGGGAAGCAAGTAGAAATACCACATGTTAAGAAAACTCCCTGATATTCCAACGCAGCTGAGAGCAGGGGCAGCTGGGTGGATGAACACAGGTATAATACATGGAGCATTAAACTGCGGGCAGCCAGCCTGGGAACGCACAGCCTGAGACCTGCAAACGCCATGTGGTACAGGGGCACACGCCGAAGGCCCTGGGGTGCTGACGGAGAGTGGCCACGCCAGGTCTCAGCCCCACTCACTGCTCCTGACACGCAGAAGATGGTGTGATCTAAGGCACCTTACCGGATTTGAACCAGTCAGATTTGCTCCAGGCAGAGGCAGAAGACTCAATAGCAAGTCTTTTAGCAAGCAGGAGTTAATGATTTATTCTCCCTTGCTTGGATTAACTGGCTTTCTCTGGCTGGAAGTGCAAATGAAGCTGTCTTTCTAAACCAGGCTAATTTGTGTTGAACTCAGTTGTCACAAGTCAATTATCTGCCACGCTGTGGAAATCGAGGCCAGCCTGTTTGCGATGAAGGATGGGGGGAATCAGCATGTCGGTTGTGCCGGGCAGCAGCCTGTCCTCTGTGCCCTGAGAAGGAGGGGGCTGCCCTCCGGCGAGGAGAGGGATTCCCGGGAGAGCGCTGCCTGCTCCCCGAACGCGGCGTGCATCACTCCTGGGGGTCCTTTGGGGACCGCGGCTGCCTGCATCCTCCCTGTGCTGCCCACCCTGCCGGGCACCGCAGAGCTGGCACCACCTCCTGCCTGGGGAGCGGCCAAGACCACCGAAGCCTGGAAAAGGCGATGTGTGAATCTGCGGGGAGACTCCTGCACTGCCCTCGCAGCCTTCCCAGAAGCCAGCTGCCAGGGAGGCGTGCTGTGACGGACAGTGCTTGCTGATGCGCAGCTTGCTTTGTAGCTCTGCTGCATCTCCGTAAGGAGAGGGGGTGGGGATGTCCTTCCCCGGGGAGCTACCCAGGCTGCTCCCGCTGGAGAAGGTTCCCCAGGTTGCAGCAGGTGAGCGAGAAAAGGCTCAGACTTTCCTGCAGCTCACACAGGGAGGTAAAAACCTGCCTAAAGGTCTACAACCACCAAAAGACAGTTTATGATAAGCCATTTTCAGCTCTCCTTTGCCTCTCCTAATTGCGTTGAGGTTATTATTTTAAATAAGTTAATTATTCTCTGTTTATTCTGATGAAAACAGCTTGAAAGACTCCTAGTCTGTTCTGGAGCCCTCAGCAGAGGAGATGGCCACAGCAGATGCACTGCAGAGACCTGGTTAATGGGGTGTCCCGTGGTACGTGCAAGTTGAGTGTTGAGGCCATGTTTCGGCTGTAGTTTTTGAGAAGTTAAATCCGTGGCTTAGGCACAGTGCTGAGGAAGAGTCTACTCTGTTGGCAAACAGTGCTGGGGGGAGGCTTGAGAGACCTGTGCATCTGTTGAACAAACACGCAGACCGCTTGGGTGCTGCTGTCTTCAGCCCGCTTTCTGCAAACCTGAACCCCGAGTCCCCTGGACCTGCTCTGGGGCACAATGAGTGGGGAAAATCCAGCGAAGGCTCAGGACTGTGCCACACAAACTGTTCATTTTAATGTCTATGGGGCCGCTCAGCCTGCCGTTTGCAGTCCCTGCTGTGCCTTCCACCAGGGTAATGCCATGTCCAAGTCAAAGTTGGCTACGGAATCTGCTGCTTGCTGTTTGCCCATGTTAGCGCTGACCTGGGAAACAGCAGCCTCCCCCCCTGCGTGGTACAATGCCTGCCACCACACACCTTTTCTCTTCTGGCACTGAAGGTGTCATGTAAGATGTTTGATGTCACACTTTTCCTCGCATTAACCTGAGACGGGTGAGATCTGGAGAGCTGCTGCAAAGCGAACATGAAGATTGGGTATGTGACCAACATAAAACTTAGTTTCACCCAAAACTGGATAGTTGTTCAGTGGTACAGTGGCCAGTTTTACCTGCTTTCCTGCTCAAACCTCAAATCCAGACGCATCCTCACATACTCCTCCTCTTCCACACATCAATCACATCTGCTCTCGTCTCTCTCCAACGTTAGCTCTCTGCCATTCCTTTTCATTGCCAGTTTAACAAGGAAATCTCTCTGGGGGTGTGGCAGCCAGAAAAGCACCCGCAGGACTGATTTGCAGGTTTTCTGTTGGTAGTTTGGAGGCTGGGCAGGCAGATTTTTTGCTGGCTGAGTTCACAGGGCTTTCAGGCTGCAGCAGGCATGCTGTCTCCACGAAGCTTGAATCTTTGATGAACAGCTATGTCCAGCAAAAACACACCGCAAGAGCCTGAGTTCCAAATGCTGAGCTCACCTCACCGGTGCTGGGTGCGCCGTACGTGAAAACACCACATCCAGAGATAAGCGATGTGATTTTGCAAGTTAAGTCTTCACAATAGGTGACATGGGGGGATGAGGAAGCCAGAGCCTTGCTGGGATACAGCTGCCTTCCTGGGATGGGTTCTTGGGCAAGCAAGTGTTTTCAAAGGACTCCCGACCTTGAGAAACATGGCACAGAGTGATCACCCAAGTGCAGGAGATGGGTCTGTTCATGGGAAAAGCACGTTGCACTGCTCAGGGGGGCAGGCAGTTCCAGGGACAAACGTATCTTGATTTGCAGATCAGCTCTCCCTAAGCTCTTCATACATCTGCTCTTCAGAGAAGGCTGGAAGCCAAAGCTATGTGGCTTAACCAGGAAATTAATCCTTCTCCTACGCTCCCTGGCTGCAACTGGACAAAATGAAGTGAGGGCTGGTGAAATTATTTGCCTGAAGTGCAGCAAACTTCCTTGCAGAACTGCATCTGCTTGGCGTTGCCAGAGCTGCCTGTGTCCTGGGGAGGAACACGACCAACCTCTCTGTGCCTTGGGATGCAGAACGCTCTGAGCAATGCCTTGGGGAGACGTTTGCTCACCCTGCAGGGCAGGATGGATATTTTGGGGGATAGATTAGGTACTGGTGTAACCAAGCAATTCCTAAAATTAACCCAGTGGTTCTTGGCAAAAATGTCCTTACTCTTGCCTGGAATATGGGAACAGGGGAGGTTCAGGGGAGGGTTAGGGTGGAGATCAGGAGAAGGTTCTTCACCCAGAGGGTGGTGGGGCCCTGGCACAGGCTCCCCAGGGCAGTGGTCACCGCCTCGAGCTGGGCTGAGTTCAAGCAGCGTCTGGCCAACGCTCTCAGCCATCTGCTGTGATGGGGCTGGGCCTGTGTGGGGCCAGGGGTTGGGCTGCTGGGCCTTAGAGGTCCTTTCCAGCTTGGGATATTTGATGATTCTATGATTGTATGGTTCTAACCTTTGCAGAAAGACAAGTCCGTTTGGTCTTGTAGGGCCTTGTAGGGGGGCTACCACCTGCAGCCATGGCCCACCCTCCAAGCCACATGTTGCCAGCCTCTGCTCAGAGATGGTCCTTAACAGAGCATGTGGCTGAAGGAGAGAACAGGTCCTGTCACCACCACATGGGATCTGTCTGGAGGAAGTTTCCACACGCGTGCAGATGGAGCAGAAAGCATACACAATGAAGAGAAGGGAGCACGGGTGACTCTGGACCCTTTGTGCTAGGGGACCTCTGAGGACAGGTTAGATGCTACCAGGTATCAGGAAAGGCTCTGAAGCATTGATGCTGCCGAGCAGGAGGAGCACCGATGGGAAATGCTCTCCCAGACCTAACTCTATATTTCTCTTTGAATGGTATAAAACATTCGTTTATCAGTAAAAGTTTTTATGCAGAGGGATGCTTAACTTTTGACCCAGTTTAGTTTCCAATACCTGTTGAGGGGGCTTGCTCTGGCTTTTCCAGCACTCCCACTGCTCCCCTCCCCCTCCCGTCCCATGCCTCCTCTCTCTGGGTCCTCCTGCCTGTGCACCCCTGGGGCCATGTAAGTGAGAAGACATCAGCAGCCACGCAGCACCTCCTCCATGCTCCCCAAGAGGAGGCAATGCTGTTTGTGATAACAAAATGTGTCTTGAAATGGAGACCTGAGAAGAAGGAGAACAGATGGTTGGGGCAGCAGTGCGGCAGCTGTGCAGGGGGGCTGTCATCTGCAGCCTCCAGACAGGCTCTTCATGCCTCATCCGCTTGCAGAAAGCTTCAGAATAACCATGAGCATCCTGCCACAGCTGAAAGCCTCCAGCAGCAGCACTGGGTGCTTCCTCTGCTCCAGCTTTGAAGTTGCAGAGACCTAGTTTGGAGGCTGAAGCCCAGACGAGTGACACCTGGGTCCCTGCAGGGCTCATGCAGGAGCTGTTCTGGCACAGGCTCTGCTGCTCCTGCCCGGGCACAGTGATTGCCACCCCTGCTCTAGCCTCGTCTCCCTCATTTCCCAGCCCAGGCATTGCAGCACTAGTCTCTGTTACACCTTCTGGCAGGACCCATCTCAAAGACCTTCTATGTTTCACAAGAAGAGGAGCTGAGAGCCAGCTGCTGAGCAAACACAGATGCAAATTCACCCATGAAGTTGGTGTGGCTGCCATTCCTGGACTGCTCCCCTACTTCTGAAGAGGCTGGTTAGGGTGGACCAAGCTCCCAGCCCCTCTCCAAGGGCTCTTGTGTATGCTCTGCAGGTGTGCCTGACTATGCAGTACAGACATACCTTTAACTGACACCCCTTGGGGAGGAATGTCCTCATTTAGCCATCAAGGTGAATTGGTTGCAAGTCCTCTGGCCCTTCCAGGAGCCCTGGCACCCTGCTGACGTGAGCTGGTTTTCAAACTGGCTATGGCTGAAAAAAACCCAGCCATAATTTTAGAGCATCCACCAAGGACTTGGAGGGTTTCCCATGTCTTGTTTTTCTCCACATCAATGCATCTCCTTGGCAGGAGATGCTCAGAGATGGCTCTTGGAATTCCCTGCTTTTGACCATGCACAGAAACCTGTCTGGGACCCACAGCCTGGAGAATCCTGGTTAGGAAAGTCTTTCACTCTCTCATCTGCACCTGGTTCAGCTCCAAATGCTGACTTCGTGAATTTGGCTGCAAGGACAAGCTCCTTGACAGTCCTGTCCCACCACAGTGCCAGCACTACCTTTGGTCTTGCTGGTGCTGCCACCTCCTGCAGCGGCGATGAGCCAGGCTGGGGTACAGCAGGATCACAGTGAGTGAGCGAGGACAACCTGGCGGCAAAAATGTGGCTGTACTGGGAGCGCTGCTTCTGCGGCTCTTACCCAAAAGGAGAACTTTTTAAACTCCGGTGCTCATCTACTCTGGACAGTGCCCTACTCTGCTCCAACAGTTAGCATCTATTTAGGAACGGGAGCCTGGTGACTCAGAAAACACCCTCTCACACAGGTCACAAAATGATCTTTCCACTGAGAGTGGTAAGAGAGAGCTGGGGGAGCGCACTGGAGAGCAGGTTTCAAGGAGGGCTTTGGCATGCCCAGCCCTGCTCCTCCGAGGGCAGGCTGCTATCAGCTTTTCTGTGACGCAGATCTGCAGTGTCACACCGGAGAGCACTCGGTCAGACTGGGAGCGATTAGGCAATGGCGGAGGTAGGCAGGCTGCACAGAGAGCAGAGGAATCCTCCAGAGAATACACCCGTATAGGTGGCAGCTCGTGCTTAGGATGCTCTGAGAGGAGGTCATGAGGAAAACAGCTATCTCATGCCTACATGAGCAATTAGAGCAGAGGCTGCACTAACTTCACAGAACACTGTAGTTACTGCTAATCAAATCGAGCTGCATCGGCTCTCGCTGGAATAATTGCCCACGGGAATTCAGAGCATGTCCGAGTGCTCAGCTCATTAAGTGTGCAGGCTGCAGGCTGGCACCAGCCGGGCGTTCGGAGCATCTGGCTTCGCAGAGACTCCCCCCACGCACAGCTGGATTTTGGGATGCTGATGGTGCTCCCTGGCTGCTGGGATCCTGGGGTCTGCCCCAGAAGTCTCATTTCAACAGAAATGAGAAAAGTGACATTTAATGTGGATTTTGATGGGACCACAGACATGCGTGGAGGGAGGCACGTGGTTGCGTGTTCCTGGATTCAGGCCACCGTGTGACAGCGAGGTCACACTTGTCACAGATCTGTCGCTGGTCTAGATAAGCAGTGAGCGTGTCGATCGGTGAGAAACCTGACACGGAGAGGGGCTGTTAAGCAGCTGACTGTGCAGATTTGTCTGTGGAACTGAGCAGTGAGGACACTGACACTAGTAAGACTAATTGCCTGGATTGATTAGGAACAGGGAGCAGTAAAGCTAAGAGCTTTGTAGTGCTCCACCATACAGTTGCCAGCCACCGTGAGAATAGCTGTGCGAGTGACAGAGCACGTTTAGTGCGTGTTAAGTGTGTGAGCACACTGCGAAGTCAACACGTAAACACACGGTGCAGCGCAGTGGAAAGGAAGCTGTACGGAAAGACAGCTGTGTGCAACAAGTCAGAACTTCTGGTCTTTGGCTTCTTAACCACTGGTCAGCTGGGCCCTCCAGGTTGTACCCTGTCCAGAAACCCAGTACCTGGGTGGAAGGTCCGTACCTGGGATGAGCCTGTAGGTAATGAGATGAAGTCCTCTTGCTCGTGGGAGATGCAGAGCCTGGAGGACCGAAAAACCCGTCCCCGGTATTTCAGGAGCAGAAGTCAATACTGTTTTTCTTCTTCCTCTGTCTGGATCCAGATGATTATTCATGGCATGTTCTGCACCTCTTGTTGGGCCAAGTAAGATTTGTGGCCCCTAAAACAGGCCCCAGAGCTAAAAACTGTCCCTGGAGAGCAACCCAGCCTCCTGATCCAGCTCTGTGCTTTGCCAAGTTGTCGTGATTTAACCCCAATACATGCAGCTGCTCGCTCACTCCCCCTGGGTGGGATGGGGGAGAGAACCAGAAGGGTAAAAGTGAGAAAACTTGTGGGTTCAGATGAAGACAGTTTAACAGGCAAAGCAAAAGCCGCACACACAAGCAAAGAAAGACAAGGAATTCATTTCCCACTCCCCATGGCAGGCAGGTGTTCAGCCATCCCCAAGACAGCAGGGCTCCGTCACGCATAATGGTGACTTCGAAGACAAACGCCATCATTCCAAACGTCCCCCCTCTTCCTTCCTCTTCCCCCAGATTTATATGCTGAATGTGACGTCGTACAGTCTGGAACATCCCTTTGGTCACTGGGGTCAGCTGTCCCAGCCCTGTCCCCTCCCAACCCCTTGGGCACCCCCAGCCTACTCACTGGTGAGGTGGGGTGAGGAGCAGAAGAAAGGCAGAGAAGAAGGCACAGTGCTGATCTGCATGAGGTGACAGTGCCCATGGAGTTGCAGCTTGTGGAAATGTGTACACATGCCCAACCAGCTGTACTGGGAGACCAACAATCCTGATCCCCCAGCGCAGCTCCCCAGCAGGGACTTGTCCTGGTTCTCAACACAGGACAGAGCCACCCCTCAGTGGATGACGTCCCATGCCATGGCTGGAGATAAGAAATGCAAAGACTTCTGGAAGTCTCCAGAAGTCCTCTGGCTGCCACGATCTGGTGTCAGGCCAGGCTGGAGACCCTGACTGTAGGTGAACTGCTGCCACAGCCCTTTCTGCAAGAAGCAATGTGTTGCTGGAGGCACACGGCATCCATGGAAGGTGACTCACCTGCAGAAAAAAACCCTCAGCAGAGGTGACTGGACACCCTCCTAGGGGATGCATTTTAGTCAGAGCCAGGCCTCTGGGCTTGAAGCAATGTGTCCTGATGGGATTATCCACTTTGTGCCTCACAGGAAATCAGACCAGATGATTGAATGGTTCCTTCCGCCTTTACCATCAATGAATCAATGAAAGACACCGTTGAAGTATTTTAGCAGACGACGTCTGACACTAGTTCTGTAGCAAAAAAATAGCTCAAAGCAACTTCCGAAATCTGCTTTGTGTTTTCAAAGGCAAGAAAGTTTTGAATTAAAAAATGATTCAAGCCCTGGGAACTGTGTCAGTGCGGATGGCTCACCATCCTCACCCATTTGCAGCAAGCACTATGGTGCAGCTTATGAGTGAAAGGCAATTTCTCTGGAGCACTGTATCAGTCTCCTTCGTCTTGATCATCCAACGTGCTAGTCAGTCCCTGAATCACACAATGGCTCACAGCTTCATCCGGTGGCTGACCATGACTCACAGGCCTTAGGAAGCGCTAACATCTGTTGCTACCTGCTAGAGTCATGACATCAGCTGCACGATCCCATCTAGTCTTTACACTTTATCCTCCAGGTTATCGTTATAATTAGTCCTACTGAAACGGTCCCAGCAGAGCTGCTGGTGCAACACACGTATAACTGCAAATGGTCAGAAGTCTTTGTTCCCACACGCTTTCCCGGCAAGGTCCTGAGAAAAAAATAGAACGCGTAATAAGCCTGAAAAATATTTATCTGTGGACTTCCCTGTTCCTTATGGACTTTAGTTCTCACTGATGGCAGGGTTAGAAGCGCTGGTGACCACCAACATTTGTCCTTCATGAGAACAGGAAATTAAACCTTAAATTTTAAGGACTGTTTGCTTGCTGTTAGTGGGAAACCCTGAGAAACACTTGTGCGGGTTTCTTTCTTCATGGCGAAGTCACGTTGCACCTGATGCTCCCAGTGCCTCCTGCAGAGCTTCTGCATGAATGAACAGCTGGGTGAGATGCAACTAAAATATACCCAGGATATATATCACAGGGGATGAAGCTTTTCTCCAAGCGGGTGTCTCTGAAGGAGCTGCCAGTCACTGCAGCGCTGGCTTCCTGCACTGGGGACCTGAGCACAAGCCCAGAGGTCCCCACCACAGGTAGGACAGCTGCGTTGGGGTGCCTGCAGTGATGACATCCCCTCCTCACCCTGTCTCTCCAAAAAAATGCCACATTCAACCCTTTGGGTCCTGACTGCACCCTGGTGGGCTCCAAAGCAACGTTATCACCAGAAATGCGCTCCTTCAGACAGCTTCGCTTTTCTGCCTGCCGCTTCTCTGCTCTCCGAGCAGTGTTCCCTAAGGATGTATAACCGAGTTTTATAATGAAGCACCTCTCACCCAGCACATATTAAATAAATTTCAGTTGCCCTTTATTACACAATAATGATAGTAAGATTTAATTACCTCTGCACCCAATGGGGACATGAATTTTAACCAATATGACTAAGTCTTCCCAGTAGTGTAATTGGTGTTGTCTGCAGTTGAGGGTCATTTCCAGTGCATCAGTGGGTGGTGACAGACAAATCCTTCCTGGGGAGTGTGGATCCCAAATGGAGACTGTGGGTAGTCTAAGAAACCGAGACAGGTAGGGAGCAGCTGATCCGAGGAACGCAATTAAACAATGATGCTTAGTGGAGTTTCCAATCCGTGTCAGAGGCTAAAGAGGCAGGGAAATGTGTGAAAACCGAGAAGCTCACAAAGTTCAACTGGGCCAGTGTCTCTGTGGGCTCTGCAGGCTCTGCCCTAAGACAGTGCTGCTCTCTTCACATATACCATCATTTTCCACAATTTCAAATAATTTTTTTCTAATTATTTTTTTTCAGGGTGAAGAAAACAGAGAAAATGCATTCTTTGAGTGACTCTGTTTCCAGGGCGCTCTGACACGTCTGTTTTGATTCGCGCTGAAAACTGTGTCACCCAGATACATCCCAGGCACCGACAGTTCACGCTGTGCTTTTTACAGTGCGAAGGGAAATGAGTTCCCAGGAGCAGAGGGAGTGGGAGAGCTGGGTATGGCCGAGCTGGGACCAGTAACCCTCATCCAAGCCCTTCTCCAGCACCCACGGTCCTGCTCTGGCCATGCCCTCTGCATGTTACTGCAGCATTAAGGGCTGGGGCAACATCTGGGACTCTGTACTGGAGAGCAGAAGGTCACGAATCACCCCTCGCCCTTTGGAGGGGCTCAGTTTAAGCATTTTCTGCACAGAGCACACACACACACACTCTCCCCCAGTTTTGCAGGTACTGGTATAACAAAGAACAGGTCCAAGATTTGTTCCCAATCTTTCAGATACTGCTGGTTTTGTCCTGCTCATCAAAATAAATGCAAACACATTCCGTTCCGTTTTTCCCGGTGCATTGTTCAAAGGGGTCCTGCCCCTTTCTTTTGCCTCCAGTTTTGCTGAACATCTTGGGATGACACCAACCACAAGCTGACTGGTTCCCTGCAAGTCTCCTGGGGACCTGAAACTCTGCAACACCCCCGGGGTGCCTGTCCCAGCCTTCATCCTTTGATGTGTTTGTGTGTCAGCGCTCGCAGGTCATGCTTGGTTGCTGTTCTTCAGCAGACTCCCACTCCAGATCCTCAAAGGATTTCCCAGAAAAGGTAAAATTGTCTCATTCTATCAGTAAACAAAAGGACAAGGCTGAGAGGAGAGGGCTGGCAGGCTTGTGTTGTATTTTCGCTTGCACTCTTTGTGTGATGGGAGCACTGGGCTGCAGGCAGGATGCCTCCCAGGCTTGTGGGTCTCCTGCCTGGAAACAAACCTGGTCCTCTGCTTTTTCTGCTCATGGAACTTTTCATCTGAGCCTATGCTGAGGTTTGCAACTTGTGATTCAGGCAGTTCCATTTCGTGTCAAGCTTCATGTCTTCATTTTCCAGTCACTCTTCCTGGAAAAAAAGTGAACTGTTCCTCTTGTTTTCTCCCCCAGGTCTTTTGCTCGCTTTTCAAAACTGAATGATAAAGAATTAGCCAGTCTGGCATCTGGGAGCATGAAGTGCTGGCAAAGATACCATGTGAATCGCATGCTGCCATTTATTATCTCCTCCTGTATTTTGGGATGCAGAACGTATTCTGGGTACCAAACAGTGGCCATAACGTCCTTCTAGTGGTGCGCTGGCACCCATCACTCCTCTGTAACATCCCTGGTGACCTTTGTGGCAGGAACCACGGCGGAGGGGGCGGCAGGGTGGAATTTCATCCTTGTCCATTTATGAGGCATTGATTTGTGCTGGGGTTCAAGCAGGGCAGCACTGGGGCACACGGGGCACATCTGCAGAAGGATCTATCAGTTCAGTGCATGGCTTTCAAGAGCTGTTCCTTCTGGGAAGCAGTGGGAAATATCTGCATGCTGCAGGTAGAGCTGACCCGCAAAACTCAGTCGTCACATCAAACATTTCCAGTGCATGGCCACCCCAGATCTGCTCATGGGGGTCAGCACAGCCCAGACACACTGACCACGAACCAGCTGTTGCTTCTTTCCTGAACACATCAGCTGCTGCTTCTCCAGTGACTACTTCTGTCTCCGTGTGTTTTAATTCCTGCAGCCCCCACTGCTTGGCCCTCCTGCTCCTAGCACATGTGTGGTTAGAAGCCCATAATGTATTAAAAGAAGGGCAATGCCCCATTATTTCCTCTCCCTCCAACCTCTGGGTAATTACACCTGAACTTCTGAAGCAGTTCCAAACTTACCAAGATAACAGCTGCCCCACAGATTATGATAACAACCCTTTACGTTGAGGAAGATCTTATTCCTGGCTAATTACTGTAGGACTGATTAGATGGAAACTTGTGGTATTCTGGCTAATTGTGGGGTCAGCTCTGCTGCAGGATCACCTGTCACCACGCAACATTTCTCCATACACTCCCCATGGTCTACAGGTTCCCTGTCCGTCCCACCTTGCTCTGTTCTTCTTGTGAGCAAGGGCAAGTAAAAATCTGGCCATGAGAGTACAAAGAGACATGTCTCACAGCACCCACAGGGTCCAAACTTCTTTCAAAGCAAGCATGGCAGAGTCACCAAAGTGCCTGGTTGCTATAACGCAGGAAGCCCCATGGAGAGGACTCCCCTGTGACAGCAGGACCTGGGGCAATGGGACACCCGTGGTCCTGCCTGCTCTTCTACAGCGGTGACATTTGTGGCTGTTGGTCTGCAGTGTGACAAGGATTAAGTTTTCCAGATGTTCTTGGTGTGTGTTTCTGACTTGTGATGAGGAATTACACCCTCGGCACTAAAGTTGCACAACCGGAGAGGTCCAGCTGGTCCTTTAGCTCACTGTGTGATGCAGGCGTGGGACAAGGATGTTCTGGAGGAAACACAAAGCAGGAGATTAGAGGAGGGAAAGACAGAAGGAAAAAACATAGATGAACAGAAACCTCTAAGCGAAGCAGGGTGCAGGGGGCTGGGAGGAAGCCTGCAGGGAACAAGCCTGCAAGCCAGGAAAATGATTATTTTAGGGTACGCAGCATCAATGGGGAAATACCTGCATTTCCCCTGGCAGCAGGAGGAGCTACTGCTTCCAGGCTGCTTTGCAAAGGTCCTGACTGCCCTTTAAAGAGCCGAGATCCCAAGTACAGCAACAAGAAAACCAGACCAGGACAGTCAGGGGGAGCTTAGGAGCCCACTGTCCTCAGTGCCACTGTCCTCAGCAAGAGACAGGAAAGTGGAATTTTGGAGCTAAAAAGCTCTTTACAGATCTAATATGGATTTTGGGGAGTTTTTTTGTGTTCAAGTCTGTCCTCAGTGAAATAATGTCTAGCTGAAAATGACATTCACTGCTCTGGCAGCTCCATCTCCTCAAGCACTTGGGTAGTTAGACAAGCAAGATGAGCAACATGAGCCTGTTCAGGGTCCTGTATCAGGAGGAGATGCACAGCTTCGCTCCCTGCTCTGGCATTTCCTCCAGCCACTGATCTTCTAAACTGGCTGCAACCACTGGGCTCTGTGGTTTGGGGTGGGAACATGCATTTTGATGTTTGACTGCAGCAGGAGAATACAAACCTTTTTATTTACCTGTAGGAAATTTCTCTTTCATTTATCTTGTAGGAAATGACAGTCCAGACTCGCACAGGGGTGATGGAGGATCTGTGTTCACCCTGGTTCTGCACAGGGCATCTAGATAAATTGTTTGTTCACTGTGCCCAGAGTCACACTGTGAAATGATGGTATCAGGGCTCAATTTATTTGTAATATTAACTCAGACTGGAGCCTCTTCAGGACAAGGCTTTCTGCAAGTCACTGAGCCAAAGAGAGCGTCAAGCCTGAAGACAGACAGAAGAAGGAAGTCAAGCAAAAATTAATCACCAGAGACTCCTTGGTTTCTAAATCTGAAAGACTAAAGCTGGTATAGATACTGCAGGAGGTAAAGGAATAAGGAAACATGGAGCCAAGAAGTGGTGTCTTTGCCTCATTTCCCTGGTCGAGATTTCTGGATTTCCTGGTGGGATATGTCCACTCTTGTGGGGGTCACTTGTTGTCCCCCGTCCTGCTCCCCAGTTCCCACGAGGCCCTAAGGCTGACCACTGCTATTTTAAATCTTGGCTGACCTGCCAAGCATGTTTATATAAGGGAATGTAGTCTTGACTTTATCGTGGTGTCCTACTTCCACGTTGTTTGCACACTCTCATAATGAGGGCACTGGGTTTCCTCCAAGCTTTCCTTTTGACCCTGTTCATGTGAAGGCATTTTGAGGCTGGCTGCTGCTTTTCCAGGCAGGTTTCTCACAGCTCAGTGGCACGTTTAGCTGACATTTGCTTATGACGATGAGGAGCATTCGTGGAGCTGTGAAACTGTTATTTGTGAGAAACTGGGATGAGCTAGATCCAAATGGAGCTGCAACTGCTGGACACTGTCCTCAGGGTTCCACCTCACTGGAACCAGCTCGTTTCTCCAATACAGGTGTTGAACATTCAAAACCCATGTGCATGACTTTCTTCTCCTACCCACCCGCTAGGGGGTACTGAGGGCTGGTGACCCCACTCTGGCTAGTGGTTTTTGGGGAGGATTTAATGCCTAGTGGGAATCTTCTTACCTCAGTAACCTCGTTGAAGCCCTAGAAAAGACCCAGTGGACCTCCCAGCCTCATGTGCTTACAGAACTTGGATAAGGAACTTTACCAAATTGTAAACCATTTCTGGTTTCAGGTTCAGTAAAATCGAACGAAGTTTTTAAATGCTGCTATTTTCAGTTGAAAAGATGACCATTCAGCAGTAGTCCATCAAAAGTTATTCCTGCCTTTGCACTGGGTCTGGCTGCGATGGAGTTAATTTTCCCCAGAAGACCTCCCCACTCCCCCCCCAGTGCTGTTCATTGGTAGCAGCAAGGTGTTGCTAACACACCGCTGGTTTGGCTGCTGCTGAGCAGGGCCGGCACACATCAGGGCTGCCTCTCCAACATCTCCCTCAGCAGTAGGCTGGGGCTGGGCAGATCTTGGGAGGAGACACAGCCAGGACAGCTGACCCACACTGACCAAAGGGATGTCCCATGCCCTTAGCAGTAAGAGATAAGAGAAAGGAGGAGGAAGGGGGAGCATTCATTGTTTATGACATTTGTCTTCTGGAGCAACCACTACATGTACTGACGCTCTGCTTCCCGGGAAGCAGCTGGACATCGCCTGCTGATGGGAAGTAGAGAGTAAATCTTGTTTTCCTTTGCTTCTGCATGCAGTCTTTTGCTTTTGCTTTATTGAACTGACTTTATCTTGAGCCATGAGGGGTTTTTTTCCATCTTACTTCCTCCCTTCCCTGTACTGCTGAGGAGGGGAGTGATAGAGCAGCTTGGGGGGCATCTGGTGTCCAGCCAAGGTCAACCTACCACAGCTTTAAATTGGTGGCTGTTGTTTTGTTCTTACGGAAATGCAGATCAGAGTGGTTTCTGAGCAAGCAGCATATTCAGTAAATATTCTGAAAAGTTATGGTAAACCATATATTACAAATGTCATCAGCTATCTTTGTGGACCAGTGGAGTTTAAAAACCTACAGCAAAGTTCATATTACAGTTTTCTCATAACTTAATGTTCTCCATATTTGTTAGTCAGTGCCAGAGATGAAAGTCAAAGAGCAAAGGATGGCAGGAAGCTGTTTCTGGGGTTGTCTTTCGCAACTGTCTTATTATTGTCCCTTGTTGAGAAGTTCGTGCTGGAGGGACATGCACCAGAGATGGGTCAGGGCCCTGAGTGCACCAGTGCACTGTCATCGTCCTGGCCAGCCTGTAACCATGTCTCTGCAATCCCTTCTGCATCTCTCCCCTCTGTCCCAGGGGTTTAGCTGCCACCCCATCACCACTCTCCTCTCTGTGTGTGTCAGGCATACAAAGACCCCAGGAGTCCTTGTAGAGAAACCCCCAGCTGCCTGCAGACAACCTCAGGCAGTGGCAGATGAAGGCACCTCCTGAACCCCCAGCGTGGTGCAGGGTGCTCTGCATTGCCCTGCCAGTCCACGCGGCCTTCAAAGACAGGGCACCCTGCCTGGGAGCATCTGCAGCTTGGAACTCTTTTCTTCTGAAGAGAAGGAGAGTTTAAAACTGTCTATGAAAAGGAGCAGCTTCCCAGAGTGCCGTTGAGCATGCTTCCCATGTCGCTAGGGACTCAAAATATCATGTTGAAGGTTTTTTCCCCTAGGACAGTCATGCATGTGTTTGCAAAGTGCAGGAGTCTAAACTGGCTGAAATCACACCCTTCTGCAGGGGGGCACTGGCAAAGCCAAATTACAGAAGGTCATGGTAGAGTAGGTAGACCCTTTGGGGGTCTCCGTTGGGTGCCGAAGGTTGCTACCAAGTATTTCTGGATGCAAATAGTTTCAATGGGCATATCCCAGAAAGGAAAATAATTGCAACAGAAACCCTGAACTTTACTGTTTCTATGCAGTGCAGCAGCATCCTTCTGAACCAGATGATCATGGGTTTGCACTGAGAAGAGAAAAAAACTCTCTCTTAGTCATTTGCAGCATCATGGAGAATGGGTGAAGACAGAGAGTGAATGCTGTGAGTGGATTTTTCCCTGTGAATGCCTGTCCTCTGGTTTGGGGAAGGATCCACCCTTGAGCTGGTTCACCCAGTGCCTTGGTGGTCCCTGGGTTGTTCTGGCCCCTCTCTGCCTCCCTCATGGAGGTTACACTGCTGTGACACATCCCACCCGCTCACGTCCCTGCAAGCCTGTCCTGTGTGTCCCTTACTGCGGTGCAGTCCCACCTGTGGGATCAGCTGCTTGAACCTGGGGAGCTTTAATGCAATTTCCTGAGACTCTCACAGTCATTGCAAAGTCCCGTGTCACTGGTGGGCAGAGGTGCCAATTTCCTCGGTTTCTTCTCCGCGCCTTGAACGTTATGAATAGGAAGTCTGTGTGTGACCAGTTATTCCTAGTGATCCGTAGCCTCTCCCAGCAGGAGGGTAACCGCCAGCTGCTAATTAAATATCAAACCCGAGCTGCAGAGTGTGCACAGCGCTAAGCTCTGCGTCTTGTTCATTTGGGTGGCATTGTACTTGTGGAAGCGTTTTGTTCAGACACAAAATTAAGCCCTGTGGAGTGAAGGCTTCCTTTAACAGCTTCCCAAAGGGCTGGTGGTGTTGACTTTTTGTCCTTGCATCCATACAACGTACTTCTGGGTGGGGGAGCGAGAATGTCCATCTCTCTATGGACTCTGATGCAATTGGTGTGGTCTGTCTGCCTCATGGGAATGAGAGCAAAACCAGGCAGGGAGTGCGTTCAGACCGTGCTGCAGTGGAGCAAATTTCCCTGGGAGTGCAGGGAAGGTGTTTTGTACCTGGATGAGCTATGCTGGAGCCTCAGCAATCAAATCAGGAAGGCTCCTTAGTCCTTTGGACCTACAAGGCTCTTGGTGAACCAAGAAGGAGCTTTTCCACAGGCTGTTTTGGACAGCAGTGTTCAGTGCACCGAGTGCTCAGTCCTGTCAGTCCCAGAGGTCTGGAAGGGCTGCAGCAAGAGGTTCCCTCACTCTGTTGCTTGCAATTGAGCTCCCCGTGAAGGACAAAGGCTTGCTACTGACCCAGACAGCATGAACAAACTCATTCCTGGCCTTATTCTGGTCTGGACGCAGCTGTCCAGCTGCATGTGGCCTCTGAGCAACGGTACCACAGCAGCCCTGCAGCGCTGGGAGTTGACCCAGCACCCCCAGTAAGCGGTGAGATTGCACCAGAGCTCTTCAACCTTTACAAATAGTTTTGCTTTATTTAGGTCAGGAGTGAGCTCTGCATAGAATCAAGGAATCATAGAATCTCTAAGGTTGGAAAGGACCTCTGAGTCCACCATCCTGCAAACACAGGGCGTTGCACCACGCGCGACGACTTCAGAGTGCTGTTCCTCACCTCAGCTGCCGCTCTGGTCTTGCTCATGATCCTGGTAATCTTGCCTATAACGGAGTTTTTCCCAATTTCCCAGCCCAAATCACGAGCTCCTGCTACCTGCACACACGTCCATACTCCAGTTATTACAGGAGAGGTGCTGGCAGGCTGCCGTGCCTGCGTGGACACTGCCTGCTCCTTGCAGAGTATTTGCATGGTCCCATCCTTCTCAGCCTTCTCCTGGGCATCAGCTGCTGCTGCTGCTTCTCTGATTCACTGGAGCCCGCTGGACTTTCCCTGGTACAATGGGGAGCAGCGTTTTGCCTGAGGTCTTATTTTTCCCTACATCAGCTCAATAAAAGGCAGAACCCACTTCTTTTATGTGAAGGGCTGAAATCTGATTGATCCTTTGCAGCCTGACTCAGGGTAAGGCTGTGTGATTGTCTGGCTTTTCATTATGTTATCTCTCTAGATTTTATTTCTCATTCTAGCAAGAATCTTTAAATTATACTCTTTGGACAATAAATGCCAGCAGAAACATGTCCTCCTTTCACAGATTTTAATGCTGTTCCTAAGCCTAGATGCAGCTCCTTTTAGAACAGTTTTTCAGGGGACTTTTTTGTTTTAAGTTCCTTTTTTTCTCTGTCTTTTTTGGGATGATCCCTCCAAAGCAAACATGCAGCGTTATTTCAAAATCTTAATCCAAATGCTTGGCAAGGACATTTTCACAATTTATTTGCTCTCACAGCCCCACAATTGTCACTCCAACGACGGTAACAGCCTTGCCTTCCCCAGGACTCATGGCAGAGATTACAGAGCCAGCGTGTTTCTGGGCAGCTCCAGTTTCCCTGCACTCACCGCAGAGCAGTGAGACCTTCCTCTCGCTTCCAGACTGACAGCTGAAGTTGGCTGCAGAGACGGTGCCTGCAAAGGGAGCGAAGGCAGCTTGCTCGGCCAGCAGCACTTACATTGCAGGCACTGCAAAGTGAGCCTGACCACTGACTCACGGGCACAGAGTCACAGACTGCAGGGGTGGGCAGGGCCCTCTGGAGATCACCCAGCCCAACCCCCCCCAGAGCAGGGGCACCCCCAGCAGGGTGCACAGGGTGGCGTCCAGGCGGGGCTGGGGTCTCTCCAGAGAAGGAGACCCCACACCCTCTCTGGGCAGCCTGGCCCAGGGCTCCGGCACCCGCAGGGGGAAGAAGTTTCTCCTCATGTTCAGGTGGAACTTCCCGTGTCCCAGTTTGTGCCTGGTGCCCCTTGGCCTGTCCCTGGGCACCACGGGGCAGAGTCTGGCCCCTTCCTCTGGACACCCCCCTGGAGATATTGATCAGCATTGATCAGATCCCCTCTGTGTCTTCTCTTCTCCAGGCTGAACAGCCCCAGCTCTCTTAGCCTTTCCTCAGACGAGGGATGCTCCAGGCCCCTCACCATCCTTGCAGCCCTCCACTGGACTCACCCCAGTAGATCTCTGTCTTTCTGGAACTGGGGAGTGCACAGAAGTCAACAAGAAAACCCTAACACAGAAAAGCCATCAGTGTAGAAGTCCTTAGACAATGGACCAGGTAGGAGATGGGTTTGGGATGGGTTTTTACTCCTTTTTTAGTCATAATTTATAAACAGACAGTAGAAACCTAGAGGTGTCTGTGCAGGTGAGATCCCTTTTGAAGCACCTGGATGGAACCCACAGCACATAGGACTTCTGGTCTGTTCCATGAATTTGGCAGCATTTTGCTCTGGGAGTTAATTTGCATTTAAAAGTACTCCCCATATCCTGTTCTCTCAGGACAAAGACTTCTTTTTGGAGCTTTTTTGTGCCCCCCACACAAGGTGCAGCAAATCCAGGCCTTTCCCCAGCTGTCAGCACCTCCCTGTGCTTCCACTCCATGGTGGAGTCACCATCCCTGAGGGTGTTTAAGGAAAGGTTAGATGTGGTACTTAGGGACGTGGTTTAGTGGGTAATAGGTGGTGGGGGGATGGTTGGACTAGATGATCCTTGAGGTCACTTCCAACCTTAATGATTCTAATCTATTCTATTCTATTCTATTCCACTCTGTTCTGTCCGCAAAACTGTGGCTGTGTGGGATGATCCAGCCTCCCTGGGTTTATTCTCACAGCCTTGAAGGGAAAAGGATGGATCATACTTACTGTGTTGTGCCCTGCGTAGTAATTGGCATCCTTGCAAAGGAGGTGCTCACCTGGGTATCCCAGGAATACAGGTCCCAGAATGACTAATTGGGATCCAGGAGGTGACATGAGACACCTTAAATCATCCCTTTCTTCAAGACTTAGAAAGCTTTTAGCAGGAGGTAGGTTTCACGTCCTCTTTACTACTCTACAGCTTTAGCCTGGTTCGCATCCTCTGATTGCCACCCCAAACGCTACCATGTCCATTCAGGTGGTGCCAGAGGGCACTTGGACCCCAGTAGCCCAAGGATGAACATCTCCAGTTGCCCCCTGCAGAGCCTGGAGGGGTTCAAGTCTGTAGAAAGTGGTGAAACTCTCCAGCTTTAGCAGGCATCTCCCACAGCATCACTCTCGGCACATCCTGCAGAGCAGCAATGCTGGCTTGCCCTGCCACAACACGTGTGCAAGGAGCAGAGGAAGAGCAAGGAGGTTGTGCTCTCCCACCGTGGAAAGCTGATGTTCTGCTGGACTGTGGCTGCAGTTTCAGGGCAGCTCCTGTTCTTTCCCTATGGAAGAAGACCTTTGATTTATGTGCTACACCCTGACTTTAATCACAGGCTGTGGGCATGGGTCCTGAACGTTGCACCTATGCTCCATCATGCTGCCATCCTGCTTCCTGAATCCAGGCAGAGAAAGCTAGAAATAATCCCTGATTCTGGTCATTTGTTTAGAGCGCCGTATTTTGCAGTGGCTATTCCTGTATCCCCTTCCCAGCACTCAGGTTTCTGGGGGTGTATGGAGGCTCCATGCTCCCTTCTCAGTGCAAGCCCCATCTTCCCCAGGGCTGCTTGATCCATGCATTACTCACTTTGCCACTGACTTCTCTTGATGGAAATGGGGCCTCCAAAAGAAAGTATCCCCTTTCTCCCCAGGGTGACACCAGGGAGGAGCTGGGCAAGTGAAGCACAGCACCTACCCAGCATCACATCTGACCAGCTGGGCTGGGGAGGGTTGTTAGAGAAAGACACAAAACTTTTGCAATTTTTTTTTTCTTTTTTTAAGAGGGGAAATTCACAGTCCCCAGGGGTGGAACAGTCATCATCTTCTGGTTGTTTTTTTTTTCTTTGGAATCATTGTTAGCCGCCGTGCAGAAGGGAAGGGCCATATTCCCGCTGGAAGGGAGAGCTGAGAGAGTTTTCAGCCAGATCCATTCCCAGCTCTGGTCTGTCCTGGCCAAGTGAAGGTGTGTGCTGGAGGGAGGGTGAAGGTAGGATCAGCCCCATCCTGCTGACATCCTCCATTTAGCAGTAGTATGTCCTTGCACCACCTTTAAGTGCTGGTGGATCTGGGTGCAGGAAGCACCAACTTCCCTTCACAAGCAGAGGTATTTGGGGCCTGCTCAGCCCTGAACTGCTGAGGAGCAGCATGGTCATGGTGGATCCTCCGTAAGGGTCACCAAATTGTATTTTTCCTTGGAAGTCCCAAAGTCATTAAATTTAATGAAGTCATAATGATGGTCTGAGACTTGAAAAGTCTTAGGAGGAGGGGGCAGGCTCCCAGAACACAGCATCAAGAGAGTGCTTGAAGGACTTTCTGTGCTGCTTATTACTGAGGATTCAGACCCAGCCTGACCTTTTGCTGAACACAGGCTGGAGAAGCCTACCCAGTGATGCTGCGTCCAGCTCTTGCCCAAACTGAGAAGAAAGAACAAACTCCTCTGAGATGTGCAGGCTTGATTTACAAATGCCAATTAATGGAAAATTTACTGCACCCATTCGCGACCAGTCCCAATGCTCAGCTCCCTTCACTGTTATAAATTTGTCCCTTGTGTTCATGTTGTTCCTTCAAGCTCCATCTTACAGCCACCAGATCTTGTTCTGACTTTTCCTCCTGATTTAAGACAGGAGGGTTCCTCAGGAACATACCTATGATCATCTTTCTTTCCTATTTTCTCTCAGCTGAAAGACTGAACTGGATCGGTCAGCGGCTTTCCTGAGCCCAGCACACTTTAAAAAAAAGTTATTTCAGAATTGGTGGCCAGGCATGCAATGGCATTGCCCTCCCTGTCCAGCCCACTGCTCCAGGGTCATGAACCACTTGCCATGCTTGCTGGGTTCCCAGTGCTGCCCTGCTTTCTGGCCATCAGGCTCTGGCCTGGCTGGGGTGACAACGTGGATCCCCGGGCGCAGGACTCGGTACGGCTCAGGCTCGGCTGCCACGATACGCTGGTGATGTGCAGCAGTTCATTTCCTGCTCTGCAGATTTTACCAGCAATTACCTTTGTCATTATTATGATTCTCTTGCAGATCAATAAGAGATAACGGGCAGCACTAGGCTGAGAAAAGATCCCCAGGAGAAGTCTCCCCTTTGAGAAGAGAACACAATAAATACACCAAAGGTTAAATACACAGAGTGAATTAGCAGCCACCCTGGGTGCCTGAATTTAGTAGTTAGTTGTCCTGGAGATCTCAGAGCTTTCCTTGCCGAACATTTGCTTTGTCCTATGGATGGCAAGTCCTGCAGAGCCGCAGCATGACCCAGATGCTGCTCAAAAGCCTAATGAGCAGATGTGGTTGTCAGGACTGTGAAACTCAGGATTTCCAGCCCATCTGCCCTGCAGGTCTGGACCCATCCGGCACGGTCACAGCATAACTCACACCAGGGACTGGGGTGTTGGCCCCGTGGTTGGGCCCACATTAGGTCCAACAGCTGTAAAGACAGAGGAGAGACTGCTCAGGTAGGATGTGGAGTGCAGGCTGCCTCCTCCCAAGGGGAATGCAGAAACCCCCTGTGGGACACAGCACCAGGCACTCAGGGATGCTCCTTCTCGTCTAACACTCATGAGATAGAACAAACCAGACTGAGGTCCCCAGGGGAAACACCAGGAGAAATCCAGCTGAAAAATTATGCCTAAATACAGGACAGACATCAGCCACTTTTCTCATTGCTTGCTGCTGGCGGAGGGAGACGTCTTCCCACCCCTTGTGGGACAGTCACACATGGCTTCACCAGACACCTAGCTCCTCCACTCCAACATGCAGAAAACCAGGGACTCTGGTGGGAATTCCATCTGGTCCCAGAGAGTTCAACACTGCAGCACCCAAAAGCTTTAGACCCAGGAGACGAGCAACACGTCTGTGCCTGGCACTCTGTGCCTGGCTGTGGCAACCCTCCTGCAATCTGCCCCTGCGAAATTAACCTGCACTGCCTGAGAAGGGGCAGCCCTGGGACATACTCATTGGTGTCCCCCTGGCTTCCTCACCTCTGGAAATGAGTGATGATGTTCCTGTCTGTAGCTAATCAGCACCTGCCACTCTGCATGAGGCCGGCTCTGCTCTGCAGAGCTGCATCTTCTTGCTGAGCAGAGCGCAACGCTCTGGTGCTCAGAGAGGCTCAGGTGCTTCTCTTTCTCCGTGCAAGGAGCATTGCAGGGGCTCAGCCATTTGAATATTTACTTCTGTGTTGGATGTTCAGGCCCAAATTTGCATTTTCAAGTGCCGAAGTCCCACACTTCTGCCTCTTCAGTGGTAAGTGCGTACCCAAGGATGAGGGCATGGAGGATAACAAGTGTACGCGTATCATGCTGGCAGAAAAGCAGCTTGTTCATCATATTAAGTGATGCTTAATGTTTGTAAGATGCTCTGACATGTCAAGAGTCAGAACCCACTGCTCGGAGAGGATGTGGATAAATCCCTGTGGCGTATGCATCATGTCTGGACAACAGGCCATGTTATCCTAGCAAACGCAAGAAGCAAGTTGGGGGCCTGGTATGTTCCTAGGTGTATTCCCACAAAATCCCTTCTGTACTTTCTTTGAGGGAGGGAGGAAAGGCAAGGAAGACCCTGCTCTCTCCAGTTGTAGGGAATTTATTTTAACATCAGAGCAGCCAAAATGGGCCTTATCCTTTCTGAGTCACTTTCCTGAACCTGCACAGTGAGACCTTCCATGCAGTGGGATGGTGTTTTCCCAGCTGGGACAACTGTTTTGGTGAGGTGAACAGAAAGGAAAAGATATGCCATGGACCGGGGAGGGACTCAGTAGGAGTTTGCTGCAACTCAGAAAGTGTCTGAGCTAGATAAAACCAAGCCAGAGGTAAAGACCCATCCACAGGGACACAGTGGGAAGGGAAAGTGGTTTATAAGCTTTTTATTCCTATTCCATCTGGCCTCGTCTGTCTGAGTTCCTTCTTTTTCAGAAATGTAGTTATTCAAGTTTATATCCTAATAAAACCTGGATTTGGTGTTTAAAAACCCTTTCGGTCTTTGGAGAGAGTTCACTGCAAGGAAAGGGTGTGGGCAGGTCTACCTCTCCACTCCGGCTGTTCCCGGGTCCCTGTTCCAGGAGTCCTGTGAAAGCAGCTGAGCACACCACCTGCCCCGGTGCAGCAACGTACAGGGTTTCTGCAAGGCTTGCTTCCAGAGGGGGGCTGGAAGGCTGGAGCAGCAGTGCAGATGTAGCTGCCTGGCAGATGGAGGAGGACAAGGAGGGCGAGGAAGCAGCCGCCAGGAGTGTGATGCTCTGGGTTATGAGGGGTCTGGGAGACTGCTATAGCTCAGATTAGCTTCTTGATTACTGCACTGTGTTCTCATCAGAAGAGAAGAGGGTTTGATCAAAGGAAGATTACCTCCAAACGGGAAGAGGAGGTTTCATTAGAGAGGCTTAGATGATGTGAAGTAACTTAACTCATCTTCTGAACAGCTCGGCTTAACCCTTCGGGAAGGGATGCTCTCTGTTCCCTCTTGCTTGTTCCAGCTCTCAGCGCAGGCAGATCGCTTCCCTGAAGGAGGCCTGAAGCTCAGAGATGCTCCAGGACTGACACTTCACCCCAGATGTCTGGCCTCAGCTTGCAACGTACAGAGCCTCTGTCCCTTTCTGCAGTGATTAGCCTGGGCAAGAAGCCTCTTCCAAACCCACCTCCAAAGGTTAAATGTAGAATGGGAAATATTCAGCAGTATTCTCCTGCTCCTTGTCATCTTGGTACATAACCCTGAGGTGTGCCTGCATGAACTGTTAGGTTTGAAGCTGATCATCTTCAAGGACATCCAACAACTCCCACTGTTCAGCTTCACCTGGCTTTGCCTCCAGAGCCCGGCATGCTTAAAAGTGGAAATAATGGGCTGTGTTTCACCTGTCCAAACATACCTGTGTGGAAAGTAGATGCATCCCATCTTCTGCTTCCCAGAACTTGTTGTCTTGGTTGCCTTTACCATGGATGGAGAGAAATTGACACTTCTAGGGCACACAGAATCTCCTGCTATGAGAGAAGTCTGAAGAAATGCTGCTGAGCTGCTCCCAGAAGCACCACAGATCCCTGCTGACAACAGGATTCCAGAGAAGTTGCTCTGAGGAGTCAGAGAAGAAGGAAGTCTGGTGTTTACCCTGGGCATCAGGTCAAGTTTGTAACTACAGAGTGTGGAATGAAGTTATGAAACCACAGGGAAGTGTAAAACAATCTTAGAGCAGACCTGACAGCAAAACTCATCTGTCTCCTCTGTGATTCCTCACCCATGGCCCCTGAGATGTGTATGAACTGTGAGAGCTGGGCAGCAACCCGCAGGACGGTCACTTCACCCAGAGCTGCAGGGAGCTGGGAGGGCAGGGACCCCACTTCCCTAAGTGGCTCAGCCCCTCTGCCCTCCCTCTCTCCATTCACAGCAGATCCTCTCTCGTCCTCCCTGCTTTCTTTTATTTATAAACCTGGTTCAAACTGCTGCGCAGATGGAAATATACCAATAGCTTGTCTTGTGGGAGAAATACCTTTTCTGTTCAGAAGTCTCTCAGACAGTTGCCTTACACCGCAAACCATAAAAGTGTCCGCTGTGCACAGGTTCTGTCAAGCAAACAGGTGTTAACTTGGCCGTAGAGAGTGTCCTTCACACTATGATCAGCACTGGGACAGATTTGGTAAAAGACAGCTTTGTCCAGGCCACCTCTGGCTTTAGGTGTGCGGGATCTTGGAAGAGATCTCCAGGATAGCTAAGCCCTCATGCAAATCATAGAATCATAGAATGGTTTGGGTTGGAAGGGACCTCAAAGACCATCCAGTTTCAACCCTCCTGCCATGGGCAGGGACACCCCCACCAGCCCAGGCTGCCCAAAGCCCCATCCAACCTGGCCTTGGGCACTGCCAGGGAGCCAGGGGCAGCCACAGCTCCTCTGGGCACCCTGTGCCAGGGCCCCAGCACCCTCCCAGGGAAGGGTTTCCTTCTAATGTCTAATCTAAATCTCCCCTCTTTTAGTTTAAAACCATTTCCCCTTGTCCTATCACGACATGCCCTTGTAAACCGTCCCTCTCCAGGGGGAGAGGTGAGGTGAGGAAGGGGCTCAGGATGTGCTGAATTACAATATTCCTTAATATCCCAGGGCTTCACTCTGCAACGTGAATCACACCCTCGGCAAGGCATCCTATATGGAACATCCCTTGACTCCATATACATTAGGCCTACCTTAATCCCTCTCTGCAGACTTACAGTAACCACTCAGGACAAGAGTGGGATTTTCCTGGGAAAGGGAGGCTGTGTGAAGATCTGGGCTGTCAAAATTCCAGCAGAGCTTTCCTCTGGGATCATGGAGGGCAAACCAAGAAAGCCAAACTGGAAACAAATGGGCAAACCTTGGCATGCCATGGGCAGGATCGAATTGTTGGGGGAAATCTGAACATCTGTTGGTTGGTTTAAGGGCTCTTTTAAAACAGATGTAAAGAAAAGATCTGTGAGGATAATGACAGACTATAATAAATCATCTCTGCCGTTTTGACCTACCACTGCTGGGATGAAGGAATCCATCCTTCCATCACCCAGCTTCTGAGAAACCTTGACAGAAATGATGAGTTCAATACCCACCCTGTGTACCTGAACCAAGCCTTGAAAATGTGGTGAACACAGGTTAGTACAGTCCCTCTCTCTTCCTTGGCTTTTCTTCCCCTGCCCTAATTCCTTCCTCTCCCTCTTATTTTTCCCTTACTTCCCTCTGCATACCAGGATGCTGGTTTACCTGGGCATAACTGCATCCTCCGTGTTACTGCTAGAAGAACTCAACGGATGGGGCCACTGAAAGGGTTAAGCAACTTCGTGGGTGATGTAGGTTTGCCAGGTCTCAGAAGAATGGATCATTGAATGTACTGAAGCTGTGTTCCTCCAACAGTGACTTGCAATTCGATCTCTCACCAGAGACATATTTTCTGTTTTGCTGTTCTTTCTGGCCATGATAATGTATTTTGAGCCTTGTTTTTCCTTATAGAGAGCAGAATCAAATTCCAGCAATGACAGCACCTTAGCCTAGTATCATTCAATTGATTTATTCCCCCACCCCAGAAAGCACAATTATTACTTTCTTTAATAACATCAAAGAGTCTCCCACACAAGAGACCTTCCTCTATTAAGGTTTTCTGTTGCTAAAGGTGAGTAAGAGATGCTGTTACAAGGGAAGACTTAATACATTGCAAATGCTTTAACTACTCTTCCTCCCCCCCTGCCCTCCACCCCACACACGCCTCATGAAAGTTTCCATAGGCTCTTGATGGTGCTCATTGCCCTGAGAATAAGCATGCCAATACTTTTTGTGCTGAGAACCCCACAAAAAAATTCCATTCTGGACTGTGGCATGGTCTTTGTACAGCGGTGCTCAGATCCCGGTTACTCCATCAGGATAAGTGTGTGGGAAGCAATAACCCTGGAGAGGGCATGAGAAAGATTTCAGTAGCCAAGGGAATGCAGCAAGTGTGGCAGGGCTGTGGCAGAAAGGCAGGACAGGAAAGAGAGGGTGGGATAGAATGGCTGAGGAAGGACCATGAGCCATGGGAAACGCTGGAAGGTGCATAGCCACCGGGTAAAGTTAACTGGGACTGGGTACGCACAGGATGTCTCACCCTGGAGCTCTCAGAGAGCTGCACCAAGTCTCCACTTTCTCACAGAGCAGCCCTTGAACAGACTGGAAAGCTCACCCCAAGTTCCCCAGCTTCTTGTTACTGCCTTCTTCAGCCTAGCCTGGGCTAGCAGGACAGGTTGATTGCTCTCTAACCTGGTGCTTAGCCAGCCCTGCAAACATGTCCTCTGGAAATCATAATGTATGAGCATCCCTGCCAGAGATCAGTCACTGTGTTCCTACTGGTAATCTCACAGGCTGAGCGCAGGGCCGGTGTCTTTTGTGTGCGAATCTCCTTGGAAGATGAAAAACCAGAGGAGGGGGATTTATTAAACGAGCAATGGATAAGGCTTCAGATTGATCTGTCACAGCCAGGAGTGAAATTGATAGAACTGGCCACACTGCACCAGGGAGCAAACTGTGGTGCCTTTGCTGCATCTCCTCGTCCTGCCGCAGCTCCCTGCCTCAGGCACCTCGTGTCCCAGGTCTCCCTGCCCATCCCTTGGACACAGCTCATCCAGCTGTGGACCAGTCCCCATGCCTGGTGGGGACTACAGGTGTGTTTAGTGGGTAGACCTGCAATTTGTCACAGACAAATTCTCATTTGCTTATCTGCCCCCCACACTACATCTCTGATCGCTGTGTCTGCTCCTTGAAATGGTCTCACTTGGAATAAAATCAGTAGCCATGCCAGGGAGAAAGCAAGGCAGTGGGACTCTTGTCCAAGATTTTCGGACACCTGGAGTAAAGGGGTGGCCTGAACTTCCAATCCTTCTCTAAGCAATAACTGCAAAACATTTTTTTTGCTGTGGTCTCTCCAGTGCTCACTTCAAAGGAAGAATCCCAAAGAGAGGACAGAGCCTTCAGATAGACACCTTGTCTTGCCGCTCACCAATATGTCCCTGTGATGTAAATGGTTCAGGCCTCTTGAGCTGGGACAAACAGGTGATCAGAGTCCACGTAAAAGCAGAGTATTATTTCAGTGTACCCATGCACCAAGACTTCAGGTCCCTCACAGTCTCCATTGCTGTTCTTTCCTCCCTGGAGGATGTGAGGAAAGAAGAGCAATGGAGGCAACGCCACTACAGGGACTGGACCTTCATTTCTTCCAAGGGCAGTGCACAGATCGCAGCAGGTAGCCTCATGACCAGATACGTGCAGAGGAGAACAGCAGGTGCTTTCCTCTCTGAGGAGCTGCCAATTTTTCCCCAGATATTGATGCTGACACTGGTTTCTCTAGCCAGACTGGTGCCTGGCCTTGGCGGTCCCTGGTGTGGTTCAGCTAGACACTCTCTGCCAGCAGCTCTACTACCTCTTTGCTCAGCAATTCCACCATCAGACATGGTCCAAACTTGATGTCGTCTCTATCCTGGCCATCAGTGGCAGGAAAATACAGACCAGAGCCTTAGAAAATCCAGGCAAGGCTCTGGGAAGAGGCAGGAAGGTCCACCCTGCAGGCAGGTTCCTCACCTTGGCATACCTTGCTAAAGGCACACAGGACCCCTCTGAAGTTCCCCAAGGGACCATGCCTGGGAAAGGTCTTTGCCTTCTCCTCTTCTTCCTCCTCACTGTCCCTCATAGTGGGGACTGGTTGGGATTTCCTACAGGTCTTTCACACAGCTCAGGCAGGAGGATGAGCAGCTACATCCCCACCTCTCCATGAGGCACAGAAAGAGAAATCACAGCCTGGTGCGGGCGTACGCCAGAGATCTAGTGCAGCCAGGAGTCAAACATCGTTAGCATTATTGCACATTAGAGACAGCAATTTTCTAACAGAAAAGGTATTGCACCCAACATGAGGTAATTTATTTTGGGTCTCGTTATGATGGATAAAGATGAATTAATCACCATGCTGGAAGTTAGTGGTTGCCTGGGGACCCATGATCATGACCTGATTATATTTAGTATAGGCAAAGAGAGAACAGTCCCAACCAATTCTATATATCTATAGACACACTCACATGGTGCTTTAAAAAGACTCATTTCCCAAAGCTGGGGAAAATTATGAGTGGAATTAATTTGGAGGGAAATTTTAATAAAAAAAAAAAAATGTGAATGAAGATGGGAAGTTCTTTAATGAGAGCTTATTAGGTCATAATTTCACCTCAAAGAAAGAAGACAATTTTGTCTAAAAGTCCACACTGATTTAGTGGCAAAATGTAAGAGGCTGTTAGAAATAAAAATGCGACATGGAAAGAGTGGAGAAAGGGAAAGAACCCATGGTTACTGGTGTGAATTGCAGCAAGGAAAGGCAGGAAATTGAGGACTGATAAGGAAAACTGAAGACAATTTAAAAAATCTGTCATGGCTGGCAAGTTGGTTAACAATAGGGAGCTTCTGAAGTGGTTTGGGAACACGGGAAACCACAAGGACAAATAGGGTCTTTCCTAAAAGGAGCCATTCAACCTGTAGCTGGTAGCATGGCAAAGCAGAGCTCCATCAAGAGCATACCTAATGCTGGACAGCTAGGAGAGCAAAGCAAGGGGGCAAAGGGGACTCCAGGCCTGAGACTTCACTTCCAATGGAAATAATGGGGACAGCCACATGGAATATGAGTGCTGAAGGAATGGAGATGCAACAATATCCATAACTTGTTCTTGGTGAAGACACATGCTCATTTGGTAAGTAGGGCTTCGCTTAGAGGTGGCATAAGCCAACACTGCTGCTAAAAGAGGCAGTCCTGCATACCCCACACCAGCCTGCATGTTCCAGTCTGGTGGCATACGTTCACTGTTGGCACCAAGAGTTGAGGCAAACTGGACCAGTGAGCTCATACCACGTGAAGCTGACCCAAGAGCTACAGCTGAATGGTTTGCTTTAAGCCGGTTCAATTCCCCAGACCAGGAAGCTGCTTTATTTATTTTTTTATTTTTTTTTCCCAGGAGCAGAACTTACTTACATGAGCTTAATCTGCTTCTCAAATTGAGAGGCTTAAACATTTTCTTGGGTGTTTGATTTGCTGTCACGGAGTATTCTGTTTAAAAAATAGCTCCACAGGCAGCAGAAATGATCACGCTTGGTTTCCTGTGGCTGCCTCCTGTGTGCTTCCTCGTGTGTTTAGCAATTTGGTTGATCTCAGAAGGAAGCCTTTCTCAGCAGAGCACTAATTTGGGTCTGTTTCCTCTAGCCTGGTTACATACATTCATGGTATTTGTAAGAAAACAATATCTCTGAGAGCTCTGTCTCTCAGCTGAACTTGATGGAAGGTGGCAACAGTGGGATTGACAGGCAGTAATACCATATAATCCCTGCTTTCTTAAGAAACCTGGCTGAAATTAACACCCAACTGCATCAGTCAAGCACTTGATAAATGGACTAAGAACTGGCTAACAGATCTCACAAAGAGTTCCTGGAAAATTACACTTTCTGCAGATCAGGATGTGGATCGGTGATTGTTCAACACTTGACCTGAAGATATGGAGGCAAATAAAAACTACACCCGCTTAGGTGGATGACAAAGACTGTCCAAGCAATAGGCCACATTAGATTAGTACAGGGTGATGGGAACCCCTTATTGTTTATGCCTTAAAAAGCAAAAAATGTGTTTTACTATGGCCAAGTTCCCAGTAGCCAGGAGTGCAGATCAGATCACTGCACCTTGGAAGGGTGGTGGTGAAGTGATGATGGTGATGTGATGCCAGAAGGGCTCACATGTTCATGTCCAGGAGATGGAGGATGCTCAGGAGAAGCAGGGAGGAGATATCCTCTCTGCCTATGCCACTGGGCAGGCTGGCACTGAAATACCCCTCTTCTGGTGCCCTTCACTGGGTAGCACAATGCACAAACCTGCCCTGAGTCCTCAAGGAGTTATGGTTTCAGGAAGACTTCTTGTTCCTGCTTGCTGTGTTTGGTTGGCTGTAATGACATATTTGGACATCATCTACATTTCCCTGTCTGCCAGACTGGCAGCACCATTTGTACCAGGGACACTTTCCAGCTGGCGTACCACGGCAGTTTCAGGCTACAGTCCTGTGAAACGGGGAGCCTCACCCAGCACTTCTGCCAATTCTTCCTCCTCATCCCCTGGTCCCATACAACCAACTGACCCATCACAAAGTCTCTCATCTCTTTTATGAATATCTCCTCTGCACTGAAGGCAAACTTTGAATGCTTCCATTGTGCCAATCTGCAAGTTTCCAACCACCCAGGACCTGTGAGACCACTTGTCCTTTCATGCGTGCCCTCTTGAAATGGCTCAACTCCCTCCTACAATCAAACTACCACAAGCCATGGGACATGACAGAAGCCTGGCTCTTGAACTCTTGCTATTGTATAAATAATCCCCAACCCTAACATACTGAGATGTACATCGTGGTTTATCATGTTCCTGCCAGATACACGTGGAGCAGGTAACTCCTGACAGATCCAACCGCTGCCTTTCCCTCCAGGAGCCCATGAAGTGGCGCCATGTGGTGGTCAGATAACTGCCAGCTCTGGCAGCAGCCATGGGGAGTCCGTGACAGCCAGGTCCGAATCCTCACTGCTGAACCACTGCTAGTGAGGAAAGACCAGGACCAGAGCAGGTGAGTGCTGGCAGGGCAAACAGCATGGCCAAGGTGGCCAAGAAGGCCAACAGCATCCTGGCAACAGTGTGGCCAGCAGGAGCAGGGCAGTGACCGTCCCCTTGCACTGGGCTCTGTGG
>VWZZ01001295.1:0-40859 GCA_013399095.1 Psophia crepitans | reverse complement strand
CTTTTCCAACCTTAAAGATTCTGTGATTCTATGATTCTATGTGGCAGAGGAGCAGTGCTGGAGAATGGTGAGACAAGGTCTAAACTCACTGCCAACAAGTGTGTGGTTCCCACTGAGTGTGTGAGCTGTGGACATGGAGGTACATGCAAACAGAAGTGTGAGCCACCAAGGCTTGGTGCTCTGGGTACCAGGGGTGAAGGTGGTTTCGTACTTAGGAAAGGGCATGGAATGGGAAGGTCATTACTCACTGCTGTGGGGCTCATGAATGATGTTTTTTCCTGGCAGGGTTTATTCCTGTGTATCACTCTGGTAGGAGGGGAAGGTCAGACATCCAGCAGGACCATGGTATGATTTAACCCTCTGGGCAAAGAGATCATCATTCTGCTCCACTTTGCCACCCCAGTGGTGTGTATCATGTGCATCCTTCCCCAAAGGACCATGCTGAGAAGTGGAGTGCGGGACAGTGGTGTGATGATCACACGGAGATGCTGTGATGCCCCCAGCTTTTCTGTGGAGCCATGATTCCTGCTGAAGTATTCCCAGGCACTTGCTGCAGAAAACCTCGGGAATTCATGCACACAACCAGCTCCGCAACTGCCCTGCAAACACCAGTGTTTCCGTGCTCCATAAGCAGCGGCCTCGGGATGTTTCAAGGAAAACAGTGCTTCATTCATGACCTTGTTGGCTTGAGCCAACAACCCTCCACCGCCACCAGCTGCAGCATGGGCTCTGCTGCCAGCTCTGGGCACGGGACCCAGATCAGTCGCTGTGAGCCAAGTTATTCTGTAATTGGCAGACAGGCACAGGGAGGAGTTAGGCTGGAGCATGGAGAGCTGAAAAATGCTTGAACTGACCCTGTTCCCAGCTCATGCTGTGGGTTGAGTGGGCAAGAGGTGTGCCGAGGGAGGAGTTTTCCCAAGCACACTGGCAAACTGTGTTGAGCAGAGGTGGTGGAAACTTAGCCCTTGCAGCCAAAGCCAAAGCTGCAACCTGCTACGATACCTTGGGTGAAACATGGGAGTTCCTGGGAGAGATGAGAGCCCTGGGGGCAGCCTGTACATCTACTGGGCCAACCAGTCACGCTCATCTTGGCTGATGCATTCAAGCACACAACTGGATGCTTGAGGACTCAACACAAAGGGCTCTCCTGTCCAGTCTGGACCAGTTCGCTTCTAGCTGTGGGATTCTGGAATGATCCAGAGAAACTAAATCCCAAAACTGGTTGAGACTAATCCTGAAGACTAGGAAACCATCTGCAAACTGCCAAGCTCATTCAGCAGATGGTGATCGTAGCCACTGTCTAAGCAGGCGTAGGAGTGCTGGTCAGGTTGGGGTTGTTCCCGGCACCTCTGCAATATTGTCTTAGTCAACAAGATGCTGCAGGCTGTGAATTGCCAATACAACATTAATGAATACGTCAGAAAACACAGAGCTGAATTATCCAAAGTGTGCAGCTGGAGAGAACAGCACCCAGGACACGCAGACACCCACCTGCACCAGGACAGCTTGGGAGAGGTTAGGACTGAGTCCTGGCAGCTGCAGAACAGACCTCAGGGGACAAACCCCGTAACCACCCCAGGGCTCAGGGTCTGCATGCCTTCTCCAGGCTATTCTTACATCTGAATTATTACGGGCAAAAGGGATGGTACCATACATATGGAGCTAAATCTGGTTAATGTTTTGGCAGTCTAGTAGTCCAAGGCACCTAAATTCATACAGAAATCCCTATTTAGTAATGTAGTCAAAATTGTCACACAAAAAACTTCCTGGTGTCTGTCCTCTTCTCTGGTGTTGTGCTCACCCTTTCAGTCTCCATCTGGGTCTACCTGTACTTAGACCTGGACCAGAGTGCCAGGCTTCCCTAGGCAGAGAGGTGGTGGGGAGTCACAGACGGACACCAGCAGCCCCAGTTCTTGCTGGGAGAAGTCTAATGTTCATGGTGGGGTTTCTTCTTCCTTGGTTTGGGAGACCCTCATGTTATTCTTTTATGTTCCTTCATCATCAACTCCCAGTTAAAATTTGAAATCTGCACAGTAGCCTCCAACAGCCCCACTTAACATAAAGGGCTTTATTTCATGGATTTGTTATGCCATTAAAATATGTGGTGCGCAAATACTATAGCTAAACCAGTAGCAGTTCCTTTATTGTTAGGTAGTTGTGAAAACAAGCTAAAAACAGCTTGGGCCAAGGCAAGACCAAACTGGTCCTGAGACTCCAGGCTGTCAGGTCAATAAAGCATCTTTGGCTTTCTACTAGGAATGAGAAAAATTACATTTACCAGGCTACACTGCCATTGTGATCAGAGACACACACAAATGCGTGTTACCACGACCTGGCTGCGAAATTTCATGCCACAAACGGAGTACTGCTTTTCAGCCTAGGGTTACAGGGAGCGCCTGTTTCACTGGTGCCGTGGGCCCCAGGATGCTGTGAGCTGCCTGCGTTTCCTCGCAGGCACAGGGTGAGGCGAGGATGAGGGTGATCAGCATCAGATCGGGATAGGCTGCTGCTGAGCCCATTTTCCTGACCACTATGGGAGTGGTGGGCAGGGATCTGAGCTCTCCTGGTTGCACCAGAGGCCGGGCATGAAGTTGCGGGTGTGAAATGTGCACCTTTCTCTGCCTTCCTTTCTCCACACCTGCCTTTATGGAATTTCCTATTAATCCATTTTTGATCCCTGCTCAAACTGTTAACCCTCACTTCAAACCCTTTCTTTGAACTGTACAATTCTCCACATCTCTGATATTATAATCTCCAGTTCGTTCCCCCCCCTCACTGAAGACCGTTCACCCCTCCCGGTGACACACTAGAAAGCCTGTCTGATAAACGCATGTACCTTTTATCCTGAATAATCCTCTCCAGCAAAACACCCCTGCCCACCTGCGAGCAGTGGTCTCCAGCAGGACACAGGAGAGCTCAGACCGCACCAGCCTTTGGGGCAATTCCTACTCAGAAGCCCCTCATCTTTCTGCTTGCTCATACCAGGGCAGGAGTTTCAGAGCGGAGACAGCGGCAGCAGAATAAGCTCTTTTCATGCCAGCATGGCAATCTCTGAGTCACCCCAATGGTTGCTGTCACTTGAGGACGTTACCCCAGAGCTCTGCCAGCCCGAGAGCTCCCAGGGATGCTCTGGGTGAGGTGAGTGAAGGGATGCATTCCTTTTCTCCGTGCTGCATCAAACAGGCTGCAGTGCCTCGTCTGCGCAGCTGCTCCTTCAAGCTGCTCGTGGTCTGCTTCAGATGCTGGTGGTGCTTGTCCAACGTGCAGCCTGGCAAGCAGAGCTGACAGACAGCATCGGGGGCAGAGGAGGGGGGCAACAGGAGGGAGCCCAACGTGTGTCCTTGTGAACAAGCCGCAGATGGGGAATGCACCAGCTCACCACTCTGCTGCTCTGCCTCCGCGCTGTGCTCAGCCCCGCTGCTCACACCGTGGCTGTGCCAGGTTGGGGTCTAGCCCAGCTCTGCCAGGTCCTGTCCTGACCCGCTCCCCACCGAGATGCAGGCGGAGCGGGAGGTGGGGGATGGCACAGCTGGCTACCAAGTGAGCCAGGCTAAGAGCCAACAAATTCATTTTTCCATGGCTTAATTTCAGCTTCTGGGATGCTGAGGTGAGTGTGTGGATGTGCCAGGCTTCTTGATTCAACTCCTTCTGCAACATCTTCTTGCAGATCAAGCACACTATCACACTAAAAAAATAATATGCACCGGCAACACACCAGAAACTGTCAGGGAACAGACAGAGTGGACAGTGGCTTTGAGACAAGCCTGTCTGTAGCTCATTATCTGATTGCAGCGAATGTGGGCAGCAGAGCACTGAGACACTCCACATCTCCCTCACCAACTCCTGGCGTTCAAAACACTTGACTCAGGTCTTGGAAAACATTATGCTGTCCAAAAATAATGAGATTTTAAAAATTAATAAACTCCAGCTCTGTTTATTTGCCTTCTATTTTTTGGAGCTGTTAGGAATCATGTTTCCAGCTTTTCTCTGCAGTCACAAGTTTGGCTCCGATATGATTTTCATTCAAGACTGAGTGTCTCACGTAATCCCCTGACTCTTGCTGCTGGGGCTGTGAGAAAAATAACAGCTCTCTGAGGACTGAATCATCCGAGCTGCCAACCCTGGTCAACCTTTTCAGGTTGGGGAAGTAGGGATGGGGATGTTCTTAAGAACACTACTGACTTTGACTTGGAAACTAGTGAAATACTTCAGCTGTAAATGCTTCACCCTGGGGATTCATGATCCTTCCTGTGAGACAAGAGTCTTTTTCTGCTCCTCAGCAAAATCCCACGATGGACTGGTTTGGAGCACGAGCACTGTACTGACCTGCTGAGCAGCGTTTGAAGCTCTCACTGGGATGTCAGGAGGACCTGACTGGACCTATGCCTACCTGCTGGTGCCATAGCTCTCCTTGCAGAGAGGGAACTGGCTGATCTGCCTGTGATGGCAAAGCACGGCAAGCTGTGCTGGCTGCTTTCTGTGATGTAGGGTTTGGGCTGGACGGGTGCTTGGGAACAGCCAAAACAATCACAGATACCCAAAGCCTGATGAATCTCAGCAAGTTCAAACATTTGCCCAGTGAATACCATCAGATTCACTCTTTTTGTTTGCCCTTTGCTCTGTTTCCACTGACAGTTCATTTTCTCACCACGCTAGTAATGCTGCTGTGAAAACTCTTATTTCCCCAAAGAAGCAGGGCAATACTGGCTCCATAGCTGTCCTCCTAGTTGCCGTCACGTCATGTGTGGTATGTCCAGGCCCAATGTCTTCCAGAGTGCTCACCAACAAAAATGACATAATCTGGTCATGCATTTCTGGCAGATTTGCTGAAAAGATCAACAAGGGAATTGATATTTTTTGCTGAAGGCTTAGGAAAATGAGGTCAATGGCTCCATATTCTTCAGCAATAAGTTTGTGCATGCTGACGCTCCCCAGTGTCCGGTTCTCTTTCTTTGTACGCAGAAAATAAACAGGCTTTGGGAGCGGAGAGAGGGTGCTACTGTCATCGGGGAGCCCTGCTTTCCCAAGGAATTAATAAGGGCACCAGCAAGGCTTCAGGGCTCCTGTCCAGCAAGAGGACCCACTGCAGACAGGCAAGCTACCCAGGAGCAGGTCTGACTCCTCCTGGCCTGGATCAACTTCACAATCTCTCCACAGCTGCTAGAGGGCAGATCTTAGAGAAAAGGATCTTCAGTAAATGTGAATGTTTGTGCACATACTTGTTTCCCATTTTGTATCTCTGACAAACTGCGCAGTTGAGGTTTGATCCATCATTTGGTGGAGTAAAAACACTTTTATTCATCTTTTACTTCACCCTGCTGTGAGAATAATTCCCAGGTACTGTGGATTCCTACATGGCAGCCTGTTCCTCTGGGAGAAGAAAACACCGACATCAGATAGACAATCTGACTTTCAAGGTGCCTACCCATTGCTGGGCAGGCAGCTCTCCAGGACTGAACCTCTCAGTCTGGGGTCTTCTGGGAAGCAATGCTGGAAAATTGAGAGTTTATAAACTCTTATACAGCCTTAAAAGGGTTGTGATCAGCGGCGTAGGGTCTGGTTGGAGGCTTGTATCTAGTGGTGTGCCCCAAGGGTCAGTGCTGGGTCTGGTCTTATTCAATATACTCATCACTGACCTGGGCAGGGGACAGTGTTCCCTCAGCAAATTGCTGATGACACCAAGCTGGGAGCAGTGGCTAACACACCAGAAACTGTGCTGCCATTCAGCAAGACCTGGATAGGCTGGAGAGCTGAGTGGAGAGGAACCAAATGAAATTCAGCAAGGGTTAGTGCAGGGTCCTGCACCCAGGGAGGAACAATGCCAGCACCAGGACAGGGGAGGGGTGCCCTGCTGGGAAGCAGAGGTGCGGAGAAGGACTTGGGAGTGCTGGTGGACACCAAGCTCTCCATGCCCAGCAGTGCCCTCAGGGCCAAGAAGGCCAATGGTGTCCTGGGGGGCATCGAGAAGAGCGTTGCCAGCAGGTCAAGGGAGGTTCTCCTCCTCCCCTCTGCTCTGCCCTGCTGAGGCCACATCTGGAGTCCTGTGTCCAGTGCTGGGCTCCCCAGCTCCAGAAAGACTGGGAACTACTGGGGAAAGTNGTTCCACTTGAGCGTGAGGAGAAACTTCTTCCCTCTGCGGGTGCCGGAGCCCTGGGCCAGGCTGCCCAGAGAGGGTGTGGGGTCTCCTTCTCTGGAGAGATCCCAGCCCCGCCTGGACGCCACCCTGTGCACCCTGCTGGGGGTGCCCCTGCTCTGGCAGGGGGTTGGGCTGGGGGATCTCCAGAGGGCCCTGCCCACCCCTGCCAGTCTGTACATCTTGCTCCTTTACACTGAGGCTGGCTGTGACAGATGAGCAGTGGTCAGCCTCACACGAGCTGACAGGCACCTTGCTGAAGGATGCATTTGCGTAGGAAATACTCATTAAAAAGGAGCTGAACCTCCAGTGGGTGCACCTTTGGGCACCACCAGGTTGCAGGGCAGGTTCATGTAGACAGCTTCTCTCCTGCATGCTGCAGTGTGCAATGCAGGAACAGGGAAACATTTTTCAGATCAATGCTGTACATGAAAAACTTTGCCATTTATTACAGCTCAAGTCACCATCTTTGAGGCCCTATGGGTACATATGTATACAGTACATAAATAAATGCATTTAAACATTACATAAATTATGTATAAATATTACACAAGATATATAAACGTATATAATAATTCTGTTTCAGAAATACGTTATTTCAGTGAAGACAGAAAAAACTTTCCCTTCACCTTCTTATTTTGCAGATAATCAAAAAGACGAGGAGGAACCCTGTCCAGCACAGCCACTTCCACTCCAAAACGACCGTAGTACCAGGAGGAAGACGGGGCTAGCAGTGCATGCAAGGTGCTGTGTGCTGCGCAGGTCCCAGCTGGGAGCTTGTGGTATAAAAAAAGCAGGATGCAGTGTGCTGGATTTTCACCTTTTGATTTGTACTAGCATGTCCCCCTGCACACCGCAGACCTGTGCAAACCTTTCCTGCTCCTGTCGCTAATATTCAGCGTTGCCTACAACACCGGCCATTCTTTAGGTGAGGAAACTGAGGGTGCACAAGGGCGATAGGCTGGCACAGGGCAAGGTGAAATGAGTCTTGCTTAACTATTGAGATAGGCCTTCGAGACTGCTGGGGTGGGGGCAGCAGCTTTTTCTAATATTTTTTTTCTTTTGTTCCCTCAGTTTTGGGTTGTTTTTTTTTGTTCCCAGCAGTTTTTTTGGGGGGTACTTTTAATTGTTTGTTGGTGTTGTTTTTGTTGTTTTTTTTTAATTTTCATTTAGGTAAAGGGGGTTTTGGCTTTTTTCTTCTCTCTTCTCCCACACCTCACATGAGTGGTTCTATGGGTGCATTCGTTGATAGATTTATCTGTCTGTCTGTCCATCTACTCCTCTTATTATCTCTGTTTTTCTATCTCTTACTTTAGTTTTTGTTTTTTCTTAAATCTAGTTTGTTTCCTTCTGTTTTCTTCTGGTATCACCTAGGGGTTTCTCCTGCTGACTCCTTCTGTTGGCTCTTTCCCAGTTGGCGGGTCCCTCATTAAAAGGGCTTGCACCAGTGGTCTGTAACTGCAGGGAAAGGCTGGTGCCTCTCCTGGGGCTGGGGGTGACAGTGGGCTCCTGGCTGGGAGGGGGCGCCTGTTGAGATGCTCATTTGGCAGATGAAGGAGCTGTGGGGGCAAGGAGCAGGCTGCACTTGCAGGGAGCATGAACACAAGAGTGACAGGGTCTTCGCAGAGATTTTAAAGCAACAAAAAAGCCCGAGGTTTGTGATGCAAAGGAGGAAGGACAGCAAGAAACGGGGCTAGAAGGACTTCTGGATGAAGACTTCCATGATGTTAGAGACTGGACACTTGTGACTTCGAGTAGCATGGGAAATGACCTTTCTCTGCCTGCTGTTAGCAAATTGGTGCAGACCCTTCATAGCCAAGGAAGGGGACCAAGCCCTGTGAAGGGAGGTTTCACCCAGACCTGAACAAAGTATTAGGAGCAGGGGGAAGCAGCTGGTGATGGTCATCACAGGTTCCCTCCTGTACAGGATGGAGGCACACATCTGCTGGCCTGAACTACCAGACAGGAAGCTTGTAGGTCGCCAGTGACATGGATCTTGGATGTTCTAGAGATGCTTCTGAGGCTGTTTTGGCCTTCAGACTGTTATGCCTTGTTGCAAATTGATATGGACAAAATGCTGCTGCCAAGGGATAACCTGTTAGAAAACAAGAATGATTGTAGGACTGCAAGGGTGAGAGAGAAGGATATAGAAACCCAGATATTGTTATATTTAATCCTGCAAGGGAAACTGGAAAGACTTGAGTAGGAAACGACTCACACCATGAGCTAACAGTTGGTTGGTGTCATAGGCAGTGCTTTGGCTCATATGATATGTGTCCCTCTGAGGTGAGCAAGGACAGCTGGGCAAGGTTGGGATCCACCTCTACAAAGGGAGGCAAGACCATTTTTCCCAACAGGCTTACCAGACTGCTGAGGAGGGGTTTGAACTGGGTGTGCTGTGCTATGGTGATAACTGCTGGCAGTTGAGTAAGAGAATGGAGGTTGAGGTGGTAAATACCTGCGACAGGGAGATGGGTATGAGTAATCACTTGAAGCCCCTGGGAAGTACAATGTAGGGTCAAAGGGGACCCATATCATGCAAACACATTAGAAGCAAAATGCCAGAACTCCCTGTGTGGATATCAAACTTATATTACGGGAATAATTGTGGGGAAGCTTGCTGTGGCGGGCAGATAAAGGCAGTTAAGGAAAGAGAGGCAGAGAAGAGGAGGGGAATGAGCTTTGTTTGAGAGGTGTGTAGAACTTCTCCTATGGAAGGGATGACGGGCTGGGTGAGACCCTGCTTGTCAGGCTCAGAGGAGAGGCCACTAAGGGTGACATTGTGGTAGGAGTGTGCTACAGGCCACTGTAGGGTAAGGGACTAGACAACATCTCCTTTAAACAATTTAAGTAAGTCTCCAGACTGAAGATCCTCACTCTTCTCAGAGACTTCAGTCATTCCCATACCTGTTGAAAGGGCAGTGGAACAGGAGACAAAGACTCCAGGCGGTGTCTGGCGGATGACTGGGCCAACTTCTTAACACAGTTTCTTGGATGCGCAAACCAGAGATAATGCCCTCCTGGATGCGCTACTCAAACAAGGAACGGCTGACTGGAGGTGTTATAATGGTATTGGTGTTGCTTGCAGTGACCACAAGACAGGGGAGGTCTGCGGAGGAGAGCGGACTTATGGGTTTTTTTGAGAGCTGGTAAATGGAATCCCATGGATGGTAGCTCTAAAGAGTAAAGGAGCTCAGAAAACACTGGCAGGTGTTTCAGGACAACTTCTCCCCAAGCATGAGAAAACTCTCACCAACATTCAAGGCAGTAGATTAGTTTGGCTAAAGAGGGAACTCCTCACTGAGCTCCAACATAAGAAGGACACATAGAGGAGGTGAATGGGGTGGGAAAGGCTGCACAGGGGGAACACAGAAGCATTTTTCCAGCATGCAGGTCAGGTGTTAGGAAAGCTAAAGCTCTTCTTGAATCGAAAATGCCAAGGGAGGTCAAGCAGTGCCATTAAAGGGAAGGAATGAGCAGCGAGTGTGCTGTTGAACGGGACTGGGGATGCATATGAGGAAATCAATGCCTCCTTTGCATTTGTTTCCATTGACAAGGTCTCCCAGGCCTTTGTGCTTAATGGAGGGCTTCCAGGAGGAGAACAACTGTCAGTAGTGGAGGGGGATCAATCTCTTGAGAAATCTCAACGCATCCCAGGACAATGCGGGATGTACATAGGGTGCTCAGAGAGTCGGCTAACGGCAATGTTAGACCACTCTCTACCTTCTTTAAAAGAGGAAAGAGATCAGAGGAGGTCCTCAACAGCTGTAACAAGCCTACTGTCACAACCAGTTTCAGAAGAGAGGATGAGGGAGAGCCTGGGAACTGCAGGCTGGTCAGACTCACTTTGGTCCCCGGGATGGTGAAGCAGGATGTGTAGAAGGTGGAAGGGCCTGGTGAAGCTTGTCCCAGCTGCTTTCATCTCTGAGCAGAGCCATATCTTCCAGAACTCCTGTCAGGGAGGTGGGGGAGGACTAAAGAAGGGCAGCATGGAGACAGCAGTAAGAGGGGTAAATGGCGTCACTGCCTCAGCCTGGCTTTGATATTAGAAAGAACAAAGAACAAAGTACAAAGCCTTCAGTTTATAAGTACATATGATATCTCTAGGTGATGAAAAAGAACCATCTGGGATTTGTCAGAAACAAATCATTTCAAATCAGACCAATTTTTCTGACAGTAACTGGCCCAGTGGATAAAGAGAAGCAATAGATGTGAAATATATTGACTTTAAGGCTTTTAACACAGTGCAACAGGATGTTCTCTGAGCAAACTGGGGAAATATACTCCAGATTTCTTAAGAGGATGGGGATGCAAGTAGGTGAAGGGCTGTTCTCAGGGAGCTCCTAACAAGCTCTCTGTCAAACCAGGAGGGCTGTTCAGTTAGGTTTGTCCTGAGACTGATCCTCTGTTGAGTTTTGATTCCTGATTTACAGGGCAGAACTGAGAGGATGCTGCCATGCCTGTGATTAATACCAGGCTGGAATGAATGCCAGAATCAAAACTTGAGTGGCCTTGATAAAATGTGGAAAAGCTCTGAAAACAGTCACCTAAAGGGGGGTTATGGAGAGGACGGAGCCAAACTCTTCCCAGAGTTGCATAATAAGGATTAAGAGAGAATGGGCATGAGCTGCAGCTGGGAAAATTTTCACTGAACACAATATTCTTCATCTTCAGGACCAGAGGGGTGGGGAGAATCTCCATCCCTCAAAATGTTTAAACTCATCTGGGTGAAACACTGAGAAACCTGTTCCAGGTTTTAAGTTAGACCTTCTTAGAGCAGAAGAGGCAAGTAGAGACCTCCAGAGGTCCCTTGCAACATAAATCTTTCTATTACTTTATGACAATGGCTTAGCTGGTCGTTTGCCAACATCAGCCGTTCTGAGCCAAGGTAATTGACTTCAGTTCTGAGAAGCTCAGGAGAGAAAGAGAAGTGGGGATGTGCAAAAGCCAAAGGAACTTCAGAGAAGCTAAGAGAGGAAACATAAGTGCACCTGAAAAGGGACGATCCCTTGGTCCAAGCAGACTGGCTGCAGGTTTTCATTTCCCTCCCAATGGCTGTGATCCCGGTCACTGCTCTTTAACCGACCTTATACAATATGTCTCACAGCACCGCTCATTTGAAAGGCAAGGAGTGACTGTGAATTCATTTCTCAACTCGGCAGCAAATATTCTGTAGGCCACTGTTCTTGGTTTTCACGCTTGTAACTCTTTTAAGCTCTTTTCCCTATCTGCAAGACAAATACAAAGTTTTTGGAAATGCCCAGCTGTATCCCTAGATTCCTCTTCTCTCAGGCTGTATCTAGCTGGATAGCAAAAATTCTCTCCCCAGACCTGCTTCTCCCTGGGATTAAGTACAGAAATTATTAGTAATGAATAGGTACCTTTTAATATTTTTTCACAGTGCCCAGGATTGTCCACAGGGACAGTGTAAGAGGAGAGGGTTCTGTTCAATGAGCAGAAACGCAGGCTGCAGCTGGTGTTGGAAAGGCTTCCCTGAGACCTCCAGGAATCTATCCTTTCCTTCCATCCCACACACGGGGCTCCATGCTAGCCATTATAGCCCACTTGCCCCATTGAAGGTCTTTGCTCTGTTTCATCTCCACTCTTGCATTTGGCTAAAAGGACAATAGACAGTGAAATCTCCAAGGTGTCAGGTCAAATCCTGGCTGATGGCTTATCTGTTTCCTTTCCCCACTTAACAGCACTGAGATAAATCCCTAGACTTACACAGCATCTCCCATGTTAGAATTACAGAATCATAGAATGGTTAGGGATGGAAGGGACCTCAAAGACCATCTAGTTCCAACCCCGCACCAGCCCAGGCTGCCCAAAGCTCCATCCAACCTGGCCTTGGGCACTGCCAGGGAGCCAGGGGCAGCCACAGCTTCTCGGGGCACCCTGTGCCAGGGCCTCAGCACCCTCCCAGGGAAGGATTGCTGCCTCCCAGCTCAGCTCCAGCTCCCCTCCTGCAGCTTCAGGCCCTTCAGCTTTTCATCAGCCAGCCCCCCAAGTCCTTCTCCTCCGCTCTCCAGGAGCAGCAGAGATGCAGCACCACTCCATCGCCAGCCTGGCCCAAGGAGAGCTTGTGCCACAAGGGCTCTCAAAGACAGCTCAGCTGGGCCAGAGTACAGCGGCATTCCTTTCCAAACTGCGGATTACAAAAGATTCTTAGAAAGGTTTTGCTATGGAAGTTTTTCTAAAGCTTTTGTATTCTGCTCAAACGCTGCTTTTCTCAGAGCAGAGCGAGCTTCCCCCCTGCTTAAAAAAAAAAAAAAAAAAAAAAGGAAAGGAAAGGAAAGGAAAGGTCAGGCCAAGCCTCTGCGCGGATGAAATCCCTGAAAGAGCCGGTTTCATTGTGCAGCTCAAATGCTGCATTTGCCTGACTAAGACACGATTGCTCCTGCCAGCCTTTTGCACCGGTCCCAGGAGCTTACAGTGGATTGCCACTAATGGCAGGTGCTGTAAGAGAGCCCAAAGTCCTTGAAGGGAGCATTTCACTAGGGCTGCAGACCAGCAGACACCTCCTCTGCCTTAATTGCTTAATTAATACTCTGCACAGGCATCCAGCAGCATGAAAGCAAGCAGGTGTGAGGTTGTGAGCCGCCCTGCAGAGCTACTTCCCATTAACATTCACTTGGCTTTCTGCAGCGGGAAGCAAAAGAGCAGGGCAGATAAAGCGTAATTAAAGGGCCATTCATTCAAATGTTACATTTCCATCTACTCGAGTGCTATCAGGAAGGCTCTGGCCTGGTGCAGAGTGCCAGCAATTTGATTAAATTTTCAGCCGTGCCCACTTGGACGCTCCGGGAAGGACCGAGTCTGGGAATGATGCTGAACCGTGCGGCTGGGTCCCGGGGGTCCCAGTAAGTGCTGGGATTGGGACAGTATGGGAGCAGCCTCCTCCAAACCATCTGCAGAAGGGGAGTTGGGGAGCTTGGAAAGGCAATGTGTGTTCAGAGGGGGAAGTTTAAGATTATTTTGTTCATCGGTGGACAAAAGCTGTAGCTGGGCTCCATCCTTAATGAAATTAGTGCCGATGAGAGGAGTCACGGCAGCGGCCTGGCTGTGCACGGGCTCCTTGCCTGAGCTGGAGCTGCGATGGGCAGCCTGAGCTCCCCAGCTCTCCCCTGGCTGCCTGCTCAGCGCAGGGTCCTCTGTGGGGATGGTGAGGGGGCATCCCGTGTGTGCAGATCATCGCAGTGGTGCCCGAGGGGGCTAATAAAATCAGGGAGCACAGGGCCAGGGTGGGGTGGCGGGGTGTCTCCATTGCTGACTCAGACCATATTATATGCACCCCACAAGCCTGGCAAAGGGAGAGGGGTACCACCACCCCCATCCTCCACAGGGCAGAGGGGAGCTGGCTGCTGACCCACACTGTCATGCCCCTGCAGCCTGTTCATGCTGGCCGCTGACCCGATTTCACCTCTCGTGGGTAAGCTCCAGAGACGTCTGCCGATTGCTGCTGCTGAAACAACTGTGGACATCGTGGTGTCCTGGTGGCATCAGGCCCCAGGTTGCTGGAAAGCAAGCCCGAATTTCTCTGGAGCTGATCTGTTGGGGCATGTTCATGCTGACTCTACGCCATGTGTTTTTTTGGGTATGATGGCTCTTGCTCAAGGTCACAGCCTAGATTACATCTTTGTGGACACAGGTGGCAACTGCCGGTGAATCTTCCCAGCTATCAAATCAGCAAGAGGTTTGAAAGCAAGCAAGGACCTGCCTGACTGTGTTGGGAAAGAGCAGAGCTGCAGTTGTTGATGTTTTCTGCTGAATAAAAGACACTGTGGGAGTTTTCCTACCTACAGAACATGTTTTCCCACCTACAGGCTACATCGCAGAGATGCAGGCAATAACACATTGCTCCCTTGAGTCTCTGCTGCTCCGAGAGAAGGAGCCCCATGCAGAGCCGGATCAGCAGGAGACGCCCTGTTGGCTTCTACCCTGCCGTCATCCCCAAGAGAGACCATTTCTGCTTGGAAGTGGCAGAGAGGCATTGGGTCTCTTCCCTGGAGCTGTCTGCCATGGGAAAATGCTGCCTCTCCTTTCCCTTCCCCATCTCTGGGGACCAGATTGCCCCAGAACGGCCACTGGAACACCGTATGTACAAGACTCCAGGAGCAGATGGGCAGCTTTCTTCTCCCTGCCGTGGAGATAGCTGCTTGTGAGCCAGAATCCCCACTAAAACTCCTCAGTGGGACCAGGAGTCCACTGCTAGCAGCAAGGAAAATCAACTTTTTTCTTGCCAGGGGCCAAGACGGTGTGCTGCTTGCCATAGCACTCTCAAACGGGGCTGGGAATGCGGCAGGCTTTGAGGACCACAGAAATAAACCCTCAAACTCTGTTTCTTAAATAACCGTCTGGTAGTGCAATGTAGGGTAGAGGAAAAAGGATGTGTGTGCCTGTCATTATGTGAGGGGTTGCCTATGTTTTTCCTGCTGAAAATACCACCTTCTGCATCGGTGGCCCTACCGCATGTCCACTGCCACCTGTGGGAAGGCTGACTTCCAACACGGCTACCACAGGCTGCTTCCAGGAGCCCTTTCCCTGGGCGGCAGAGCACGAGGCTCCACACAGCCAGCTGCAGGAGAGGGGCAGGGAGCAGCTCTCACAGGTCCGAAGGGAAAAGCACAGAGAGCATGGCGGTACTGAATTGGGAAGCTGGGAAGGATGAGCTGACTGAGAAATGCAGTGGAATTCAAAGAAAATTGGGAAATGTTTGAATGAAAAATAGGAAGAAAATAATATCTTCCGGAAATCTTTCAGTTTATCAGAATTGTTATGACTTTTTTGGCCCTGAAAATATTTTGCACTGTTTCCTTCCTTCATGAAACCTTCTTTAGTCATGGCTGTGGGAGCACTGAATGGATGATGGAGCTTTCCTTGGAGCTACCAAAGGTGCTGTGACCTGCAGCAGTATGGGCTGTCCCTCTTTCAGCTCCATGCACGAGGCACATGTCAGTGCTTTGTTCCCTCTGAGAAAATCCTACACACAGTTTGGAAGTACAGATAGTTTCTCTTTGAAATACCAGGCTGCGCACGCTTCAGCTTCGGAACAGGACGGGACCAAACCTGACGCATTTCACATTGCTTAGTGCACTGCTGGAAGGCCCACAGGTATGTTGGGGAAGGCTCCAGCCTAGGACCCAGCAGAAACTAGAACAGACCCAATGGCTGCAGCGCTATTTCACAGCTTCAGCCACCTCCACACCCAGCACCAGAGCAGAGAAAGACAGAACAGCACGTTTTTTGTTTAGAAAAGGTGGGGAGTGCTTCCACTCCTTCCTCAGCATGGGCCCATTAGCATAAAGCCAGGACTAAGGCAGCCTTCACAGATCCCTGTCAAAGGGAGGGATAAAACAAACAGGCACTGTCTGAAACCCAGGCTGCCGGCCTGCAGCGGTGGGGGGGTTCCACGGGTGTTTGCAGATCCCCAACTTAAATCTCCTCGCTCGCGCGCACGGATGCACGCAGAGATCAAATGCTCCCAAAGACCCACCAAGCAGCTTTGCAGGCGCTTTAATCACCATCTAGGACTGGGAATCCCAGTTGCTGCAAAATGAGAAGAAAACGAATCAAAGCGTTTGGAGGAAGAGGGGAGGGGCGGCAGCGAGATGGAGAGCGGCAGCCCATGCAAATGGCATCTCAGAGCTCCCATCACTCCTCGCCTGCAGAAGTGGCCTCTTGCAGCAAAGCAGATGGTTGTGCTTTGCTTTCAGAGGTGCCGGGGGAACGGGCTTCCTGGGACTAGACTGGGGGAACTGGGTCATTCCTCCCTTGTGGTCATGCTTTCATTCATAACTTCATTTTGGTGATGAACAGCAAGGTGCGTGGATGGCTCCCACACCGTACCAGTTCCAGCACCCATTGCAGGGAAACACTCCCCATATCTCCCCCATGTCCCTCGGTCCAAGTCAGGGAAGATGTTGGAGCCCGACTGCAGAGGAAGGTGTGCTGCAGCCAGCGAGCAGCTACATGCTGCACGGGCACTTCAGGCTTTGCAAAGGCCAGCCAGCTTCCAGGAAAGTCATGGGCTCATTATGTGAAAGACATGGCAAGGGGTATTGACCAACACTAATGCCCTGTTGTGCTAGGCTGAGGATGAGCTGGTGCTTCAAAACACTTCTGTGTGTAGAAAGATACTTCATTCAAGGAAAGGAGGCGAGGCGAGGCGAGGCGAGGCGAGGCGAGGCGAGGCGAGGCGAGGCGAGGAGAGGAGAGGAGAGGAGAGGAGAGGAGAGGACGGAAGAACCATTTTCAAAAGCATCTAGCTCCCATTGCTCTAGGTGAAAAGCTTTATCAATGGTCTCACATCTAGCAGGTCAGTGTCCTGCAGAGCCCTTGGAACACAGACAAAAAGTGCAGTGGTAGGTCTAAATGGTGAAAAGTCTGGCTGTCATCTCCAGAGCTAGCTGAGCTTCTGCCAGACTTTGCTGGTTCTCTCATGTCCGTCTCACACTCAAACCAGCTAGTCTCTCTCTGGGTCTCTTTTCTGCTAAACTCTCCAGTCTTATGTTTTGGAAATGTAATACTAATGACAAACATCCCCTGGTGCTGGTACGGAAGAAAGTCGACGCAGCCACATTGGGTAGTTGTGAGCTCAGAGCAGCATGAAGTCCCCAGGCCTGTGGCCCAGCTGCACAGCACTCGTGGCCTCACGTTTGCTCCTCCCTGGACGGGCAATCAGGGCACTCACATCCCTGGTCCCTCCTTTGACTGTTGCCTCTGGTTCTGAGGCAGCAGGTGAGCACAATCAAAGCCTTGTGCTTAGGAGCAGGTGGGGAGCAGCCCTCCGAGGTGCACATCCGTATGGTGATCTCCATAAGCACCTCCTGATTCACAGACCTGAATTCTAGGCAAGTTGATAACAGATGTAGCAGAGACAAAACATCCCTCCTCTCTCTTCTCAGCCCTTCCACCTCCCCAGCCCTGCCCCTGAATATCACAGCAGCCTCCTTCCTCCCCCACCTTCCCCACTAGCTCTGCTTTGCCTCCTCCATCACCCCCGTGCAGACGCAGAAGCGCTGTACAAACAGCATAGACCTGGGACCTTCCAGGCCACTCCTGCAAACCACCTTGGGGCAAGGGACGTTTTCTGCTCTGCTGCTCTAGGAGTCCACATGTCCATAAGCAATCCAGGGGCAAATGTGGACTTGGTGACTTGAAGCATGGAGTCTGCCAGTCTGGTGAACGGCAGAGGTTACCAGGAGTTTACCAAAGACCCAGCACAAGGTGACAGACAAAAGAGGAACTGCTGGCCCATCTCTGGAAGCTGCAGGGCATCCTCCCCCGCTGAGGAGCAGGTATGTGGGATGGAAGAGCATCGGTCCAGCTTTGCTCTACAGCTTCCAGACCATCAGTCAGCTCTGGAGCTTGGGTGAGCCCTGCATTGAGCTGACATTCAGGTCCTAACCCACCTTTTCCTGCCCAACTGCCCTCCTGCCTGCCTGGCACGTACTCAAAGCTGGGAGAGACCTCATCACCCCAGTGACAGCCATCCGATGTTCCTCTGCCAGTAATCATAGAATCCCAGACTGGTTTGGGTTGGAAGGGACCTCAAAGCCCATCTAGTTCCAACCCCCTGCCATGGGCAGGGACAGCCCCCACCAGCCCANCTTCAGGCCCTTCCCCTTGGCCTGGCCCCCCCTGCCCTGCAACCAGCCCCTCTCCAGCTTTCCTGCAGCCCCTGCAGGCACTGGCAGGGGCTCCAAGGGCTCCCCGCAGCCTTCTCTGCTCCAGGCTGGACAAGCCCAGCTCCCTCAGCCTGGCTCCAGAGCAGAGGGGCTCCAGCCCTCGCAGCATCTCCGGGGCCTCCTCTGGACTCGCTCCAGCAGCTCCGTGTCCTTCCTGCCCTGGGGCCCCCGAGCTGGAGGCAGCACTGCAGGGGGGCCTCAGCAGAGCGGGGCAGAGGGGCAGAATCCCCTCCCTGGCCCTGCTGGTCACGTTGCTGGGGATGCAGCCCAGGACACGGGGGGCTTTCTGGGCTGCCAGCGCACACTGCCAGCTCAAAGGAAACAAATACCACATCTTTACAAATGCCCCATCTTCAGGATGGAGGGAACCGAGTACACGCAATGCTCTTTCCTCCTGTTTTATAAGTCCAGCTGCATCATATTGATTGAAGCCATGACCCTGCCACCCCGAACACCACTTATAATAAATGCACAAGTGCTTCAAGTGTAAACGTATTCCCTCAAAGACCAAAGCTCTCAACTTGCTCAAGTGATTCCCAAATATAAAGCAGAGCAATAATGGAATGGATGAGTTTGCATGAGGCACAGTGAGCTTCATAATGAACAACTAGGGAAGCATGAGCATGTTAAACAGGGCTCACTTACGCTATTCGGGGTCACTATTACATGCCCTTCATTATCAGAAACTTGTAACAGGCAGATGCCTCTGCCTAGTGTGAATTAAGAAAAAAGACATGACATTTATGCTTCTCACGGCACTATCATTTGCTACCTAAAGAAGCATTCTTTCAGCAAGAACTTATAAAAATAATGAGCAGGTGACTCTCCTTGCAATTTCTTGACATTTATTCTGAATGTCCTTAACTGCCTCATTTCCCAGAGCACTGGCAGTAGCACTCACCTGTTCCAGGCGGGTGTATTTCTGAAGCTTTTCTTCCCAGGGTCACACATCCCATGGAAACCCTCCAAGAATTAATCTGAATGGGCCAAAGATCTCTGTTTTGTGTGCAAATAACTGGAAACCTGCAATGGCTCTGAGCCACTCTGCAGAGCCACTGGTACATAACACACATAGCCAAGCTGAGCTCAGCTAAGCTCGGCCTGAATCTCTGTGAGGTGCCTGGATTTCCTCAAACCCAGCATTACAACATGTCTGTGAGCACCCAACGTGCTGAGTCTAGCCAGGAGCAAAAGGCCAGAGGCATCTGAGGGATGTAATTGTGAAAAGCTGCTTGGCTTTAAAGCCTGGTTTTTCAGCAACATTTAGGTATGGTTTTGCAGAACATTGTATTGTAGGTGGCCAAGCCAGAGAACCTCCATCATTCTCTCTCTACACCTCCATCATTCTCTTTCTACACCTGCTACCAACACTTAACACAGCCTGGCAAACACTGATGGCCTCCAAACCCCATCTTTGTCCTTGTGTTGTGGCAGTCACTGACTGTGCTATTTCTTTGCCTGCAGTGTCCCTAGAACCTTCCTCTTTCAGTGGAGCCAGATGTCACACAACTTGTTCAGCTGACACCCAAGGGAGCCCTCAGCCAGAACTGTCCTCTTCTGCCACCCTACTGCCCTGCTCAGTGGGGCTTCATTCAATCTCCTTCCCACACACACTTGCCCTGGACTACTGTCTTGTTGGATTACACGTCAGATCACGTCTCCAAATTCACTGATAATTGCCCCATAGGTGCCTTATTTTATAAGGTTTTATATATAGGAGCCTTTATTATTTTAAGAAGATTTATCATGGTGGTAGAATCAGCTCAGATCCCTGTTGAGGTCAGTTAAGCTCTACTGCTGCTACAGACAGAGGAGTCACCCTAAAACATACCCACGTGGTAGCCACCCAAGCCACAGAAGGTGTAGGCTCTGAGGTGCTTTCCAGCCTGCAGGACGGCCAAGGCTGTTTGCCAGGTGGGTGCATTAAATAAAAACCCAAGAACTCACCTCAAGACGCTGGGCTGACTCCCATCAGAGATTCCTACAAAAGCCTGGGCCGCTCTTTGTCCCTGCTTCGAGCTCATTCCACCATGAACACTCGCCCTACACCTTACTGCTCCCCGAACTCAGCCCCAAAGCTCCCCCAGAAAAACTCAGATCCAAACCCTCTGTGGCCAGTCTGCTGCCGCCCACCCTCTGCTCACTTCAAGCTCATGTCCCATACTGCTGGCCCCGAGTGCTCGTGCTCAATTATGTCCCAAAACACATCTACAGGATAATAATAATCTAATCCTTGCTGAATTCTGTCTTTAAACTGCATCCCGGTGAGCTGCCCTGGAGTGCTCATGCCAGGCTGCTCCCCACAGACTGCTTTTTCTTTATTTTTTTTAAAAGTCCAACCCCCCATACACACTCCATCAAGTTTATTTTGGTCCCTCTGAATGAGAAGAGCCACAGCAGCCTCAGCACAGGCCCGGCTTAAGGGGAGAGGAACCTGGGAGGAGTAAGTGAAACGTGGTAAGAAATAGCAAGAAAAGGAGGAAAGGAGGAGATAGAGTTGCCAGTCTGAAAGCTGAATCTGTGACAACACAACTGGAAATAGGGAAATACGCATTAAAAGGAGGGAAAACCAATAAGAAAGGTGAAAGAACAGATTAATCTATGAAATATTTGTAAAATGGATCAGTTGACGACGACGGATATTTAGAAAATAATACAAGAAAATAACATCAATTTTGAAACATGAAGCAGTTCTTTGCAGTCGATAGTCACGAGCTACCCTGACTTCTTCTTCTCTGATACTTATTTTCTAGAGGCCAGGTTTTCTTTTCAAGCACATTTGTTTCTGCTGCTTGAGTGGCTTCAGTGCTCAAAACTTTCTATTTCCACAGCAAACACTGAGAAGGGATCCCCATTTTCCTCCTTCTGCCCTTCCCATACTGGGTGGGGTAAGAGGAGAAAGTGGGGCAGCTTTGGGAGACTTTTGCTGTAATACATTAGGTAATGAGCGACAGCAGCAATGAAAATGTTCCGTGTCGGTTCTCTCTTGGGTCTCCACAGATGTAAAAGCTCTTTGGTTTTAGAAAGGAAGGATTTCCCTTTCCCTCCTCATCCTCTGGTGCAGGGTGGTTGGTTCACTGCGTGGGTGGGTATGCATGTGTGGGCACAATCCTGGGGTGAGGTGGATGTGCAGGTCCTCCCAAGGTCTGGCAGGGTGCTGGTCACTCTTCCCCAGTGGCAAGGATTCTCGTGTTGGCCCAAATCCTGTGCCCTGTTAATGAAGAACACCTCTCTTCCCCCACACCAGACCTGACCATGCAGGAAATGTGTCTTCTAATGTCTTTGGAGGATGGATGCTCTGCTCTGGTGCTCCTCAGCCCAGTTCTCATGGATCCAGATGCTTTGCTGTACATGGCTCCTGACAGCCCAGCAAACTGACAGACTGTTCATGCTGCTCCCTAACAAAAATGCGGCTTTTCAGCAATTTCTCCACAGCACAGCAGAGAGGCAGTGGCCTGAATCATCACTTTGGCCACTGGCAGGCTCGGTCACGCAGCCAGGATCCCTGCCAGCCTGGAGTGCAGGGACTCTGGTTTGCATCGTAATTTCCAAATTTACTGTATGCTTGTAAACATGAAATGGTCCTTTAGTACTTGTAGAACTGTTTTTTGTCAAGTTTAACATTATCCTGAATATTTCATTAGTATTTAGGGTAGTAGGGTAAGTAGGATCGCTTTGCTGTGGAATCTACTTTTAGGTGCTTGTACAGAGATAGAAGATGCATGGGTTTTGATGGGTAAATCCTGTTTTTCTTTGCTACTTACCCAGAATACCAAGGGATTTTACGTTTCCCCTGTGAAAACCCAGGCAACCTGAGAGTTCAAAAATTATTTAAAAAAAAATCCTCGAAAACAAGGAACTGACTTAAAAAAAATTATTTTTTTCAGAGATTTTTCCATATCTCCTCAAATTTTACAGATCTTGTTTTCTTCTGTCCTCTTTTCCTCCTGCCTTTCCTGCAACTGAGCCCTGCTGCCTTGATAAAAGATAAAGTGACTCCCCAGTAGCCACAAACATTTATAAATTTAACTCCAAGCTGTTTGGACTATTTGTAGGACTTGTGCTGACCCTCCTGATGGCAGCAACCAGGGCCCCTGAAGCAGAAAATGAGCAGTGTGTCTTCACCACGCACCAGCTGGGGACTAGCTTCTGCTTAAGCCTGTGGAGGTCCTGAGTCCATCTGGGATGACGAGGCCAGAACGTAAAAGCTTCCTATTTGGAGACCATCCTGGATGCTGCTCAGCTCCCCCCTTGCCAGACAACTGGTTGCTGCTTCTTACGTCTAAGAAGTCCCCTAAGCTGGGGCCTGAACCTATATTTGCAATTTTTTTTCAATTAATATTGGTTCAATTAGCTTCAATCACAAAGCTTGGATTTGTTTGTTTGGGTTTTTTCCTGTCATTTTATGAATTTTCAGTGATGTTTCCAATGGCATAGTTTGCTCATGAGACTGTTAACCACTGGGAGGCACCTGGGACAATGCAGTTGGTGCTTCTTTCTCCTGAATTGCACAGTAAACAGCTGATTAGAGCCACAGCTCCAAACAGTGCAAGGGAAAATCCTTCCAACACTTGCCATGCCAGGCCTGGGCACTTGCCCTGGTGGCAGCCGGCAGATGATGCCTGCTGGCAGCAAGAGTGCCAACCACCGAGTGAGGCTGCTTCAGAGGGTCACCCAGGAGAGCAGGACACCCCAGCAGAGAAGACATATCCCCACGGCTCCTTGTGCTGTCCCCTGCAGACTGACTGCTCTGCTCTCGACTGCTGTCTCAGCCCACCCAGGTGCTCCCCTCCCTTAGGCACCTGGTCTTCTGAGCTGGATGGGCACAGGTTGTCTGTGTCTGACAAAAAACAGTGGTGGTAGCACCAGTTTTTCTTGGCTTTGACTCTTCCTGCAGCTCTCTGCTCCTAGAACCAACATGTCAGAAGCAGATGTCCAAAGGACTCAAAATACTTGGACTGGGCTGGTCCTGTGTGGAGCCAGCAGTTGGACTCGATGGTCCTTATGGGTCACTTCCAACCTGGGATATTCTATGATTCTATGATTTATAAAACCATGTGCTCAGGTGGAGGCAGTGCTTGCTTTCACTCATTTGGGGCTCTGCCTTTGCCTCCTGCCATTAGGACACTTGACGGTCAGGTCTTCAGCGTTTTAATCCTTGCTCTACAGACCAAAGCCCAGAAGTTTTAGAAGGGGGAGATACAGCTGGCATCCCTTGACTCCAGTCTCTGGAACTGCCCCAAACCCACCGCTGTTCCTACTGTGTGCTCTGGATGCTACTGGAGGCTCTGGGTGACCTCACCTGGTTTGGCTGGGTTGTTTCTTCTCAGAGCCAGTCTGGTCCCTCCTTTTCCCCCGCTCAGGATGTCGCAGCTGGTCAGACTCGTGGTGCACAGTTGGTTGCCAGTGCAGGGCTGGTGCCCGGCGTAGTGGGCGAGCCGAGCAGGGAAAAGGAGGATGCTTTCCCAGCTGGGAATTCAGTCTCACAAGGCATCCCCGAGATGCAGAAGGGCAAAAGCAGACATCCAATCCAGTGCTGGTGGAAATGAGGGCACAGGAGAAGACTTTAGACAGTGTGGTGTGCAGAGGCACTCTCCTGCTGGGCACCATGGGGAGAGACAAGCCTCTAGTGAGAGAAGGTTAAAAACCACACACCTGGAGAGCACAGAGCAGTTTCTAACTTCTTTCCACCCCACTGGGGAGACTGTGCTGTACTGGGAACTGCTCTTCCACAGAAAGATGATCAGCTGTTGCAGACAAATTAAGTCCATTAATCCCTTAGAAGTCTCCGGTCTTTATCTCAAGAAGGCATGTTGTAAATGTGTGCAATGTGGATCCTCAGTGAACCTCTCTTTGGCAGTACAGGGGTGATGCCGCAGGCGGGGTGCAGATGCCCAGTGTGACGATGGCCCGGCTGCCGTGACCCAGAGACGACATGCCGTGCGGCACCGCAAAGCCTACGAGCCAGCCTGTGAATGGCACACGGCGCTGTAACATGCTTCGCATCGTTGCATATGACGTGCGACTGTGGTCAAGTCTACAGATTAGATTACGATTATTTGTAAAGACTGATTTTTTTGCATATGTTTTCCCTTGTGCTGGACAGCTGTGGGACAAAGCCTCGCTAAGCCCGCTTATCCTCTGCACAGCTGTTTGTGCCGATGTGCTGCTTCTGCCACTCGATGTGTCTACGGCGGTTTGTTCTCTCTGCTCAAGCCTTTGGGCTCTGGGCACGGCTGCTCAGAGCATCCTCCTTCCCACGTTCCAGCTCCGACTGAAATGAGCAGAGCCTCCTGCTGAGCCCTGGCTCTTTCCACACCCTGGGTACACTCCCGTGGGCTCGAACTCCAGGTGTACTTGGTCCTGGGTGTATTCTTCAACCTGACTCTGAAAGGAATTGACAGGACTTACCCTGTGCTGGGCTGCGGATGCTCACGTTGAGTTGGATAACCTCTTGTCTCTTTCTCTGGTGACTGCCAGTCTCTTCAATGAAGTTTGCCATGATTTCTTAGTGACGCTTTATTAATTCATAAACAGCTGCTGCAAATAAAAGTATTGCTGAATGCTTGGGATTAGACCGGCCAGCTTTTGGGTGGTGTTATGTTCTGGTTTAAAAAATCAGGTGAAAGAAGAGTAATTATGACATGCAAAAGGTAAGACTGCTTTCCATAGAGAAATTCCTGTACTTGTTTCTCTTTTCTGAAGCAGCCGAGAGCTCTCCAGAGGAATCGATCAGAAGCTCTCATTAAAACAAACGGGTGACTCTGGCTATTCCTCGCCCAGGAGTGTCCTGAGCCTGCAGTCCCCCTTGGGCAGCAGAGCCTTGCAGGAAAGGTGCTTTCTGCCCCAGGGATTCTCAGCGCTGGCTGGCTGCGGGGATCAGAAGAGCAGCGGAAACATGGATGACAGTGCCATGCTGGGAACGGGATGCCAGCAGGAGCTTTGGGGTGCTTTGGGGTGCTACCTGCTCCAGTGCCCTGCCCAGGGCAGTTCACTAGCACAGGGCTGAGCAGCCTGCAGCCACTCACCTTCGCTAGCTCCTCTCTCCCAGCCTGCTGATTCTCTGGACTGCTGCACAGGAAATGTACCTTTGAGTAGATAAGAAGCCCTGTTGACTCTCTGCCCAAAACTTCAATGAAAGAGGTTCCATCTTTCCACTGTACTCATCTTTGATAAATCAATACTGTCTGGGCATTGGAGATCCCGAGTAAATGAAGCGCTAATTATTAATTTAATAGTCAGAATAAAAATCTCTCAGGTCATAAATAGAAAGGCCACTCCTCCTCAGAAGTGAATACAGCAGTAAGCAGAAAGACTGATAGAGCTCATATATCATCAAAAAGCTATACGGTCTTAACAGAGTTTTCTGAAAAAGCTGAAGGCACCTCCCAGCCCTTTCTGTGCTGTGGGTACTGTCTGCATCTGGTTTCTTAGCTTCAGCAGCTCCCTTGTGAAGCAAAAAATTTATTGCGAGGGAGAATGTTAATAGCAAAAGTTCAAGTGCTGTAGTCAAAATCTGTTTCCTCTCTTGTTGGAAAGCCCATGCAAAAAAAAAAAATAAAATACGTAGACATGTAGAAATAAAGCTAAGAAATACATCACTTGAAGCCCGAAAATTAAAGCTAAAAGCTGTGGTTGCTCTGCATCTTAATCTAGATGCCCTGGCTAAGGTTTCATTTTCCATTAGTGCATTATTTAGCAGCTAAAATGTAATAGAGGATGTAAGCTGCAATGCCTAGCGCAGCCTGGGAGAGGCCCGCTCTGGTAGCAGCTTGCTCCAGATTTAACAAATCGGTAGGAAATAAGGGCACGCCTGAGCGTAGGGTTACGGGTTTTGAACAAGTGAATGGGGTGCGAAGGGAGAGCCCTGACCTACACGGGTGTTTTGGCTGTGTGAGGTCTTAGCGATGGATGGCATAAACCCCCTTGCAGAACCGCAGCAGCACTGTCTGTCTGTCCTTCCTGCGTCTGAGATTCCCCTTGCAGAAGAAACTCCTCCTGCTGACACCTGAGGTCCTTCTCTCCATGCCCAACCTCCCCTGGGAGCTGAAGTCTGCTGGAGAATGATGCCAGAGCAAAGCACCACCCGCCAAGCAGGAGAACAAATAGCGGTGCTCCAACATGTCCTACCCACGCTCACCTGCACACACCACAAACTGCCTCCATCCCTACGCACTCCTACGTGCCAGCACTCTAACCACGGCTGCGCAGCCATGGCTGCGGAGGAAGACTAGAGCCCTTGCGCTTGTTTTTCTGTGCCTGTCAGCTTCCTGGCCAGCCCCAGAGCATCCGTGTTACTGCAATGTCTGGATGTGCCGGTAAACCGAGGCACCAGTGCCAAAGCAAGGCGGGCTGCTCACCGGCTCTCCAGGGAGGAGGTGTTACTGGGCTCTACACCCAGGCAGGTGAAAAGCACCAAGAGCTCTTCCTTTTCATATTTATCCCCTGAAACCTCTGTTCTCTGTCCTCTGGGCTTCAGGACTGCCTGGGCTCTCCCGGCACTGTCAGGCAAATGAAAAAGCAGTGGCTGCAGTTGTGGATATTGATGTGTGCCTATATTCATAGCTCCATAAAGCTATTTTATGGTGATATAATAACCCTAAATATGGGACGTATTGGCAACAGAGAGTTAGCAATTCTAAGTGGTCTATCCATAGAGAAATAAATGCCTCCCAGATATCAATAGAGGAGCTTGATGGAGTCAAGTAAACAGCCGCTTTTCAATATCTCTCTCTGCTGCAGATTCACAAGGTATCAATATATCTATTGGAGTCCTTTGTGAGTAAGACATAAATCTGGGCGTTTGTTTCCTGGGAACAAACGCTTTATTATTAGCAAATTGTAAAGCAGGGTCTAGGCACTGTGCTAACAAGTGCACGATCTGCAATTCTAATGGCAGTTCATCTCCCATCTCGCATACACACGCACGCACACACATACGCCCCTCCAGTAAACACCTCCGTGGCAGTGATTAGTATCTCCTGATGACTGATAGCCAAGATTTCTCCTCCCGCTTACGCTGCCAGTTCAGCTGCTGAAAATAAGATCTGCAATTGCTCCAGGCCTGGCAAAGGAGGACGTGGAAAAGCTGGGCAACACTCTCCACGTACAGAGCGGCAGCGAAGCATTTTGACATCTTGCCACGTTTGCTGAAAAAGGAAAGGAGGGGAAAAAAAAAATCCATTTTCATTGATCCTTTTTGGCTCGTTGTTATTAAAAGTGAATGGGGAGCTGTTCTCATGAGGAGCCTCGAGCTACACAGGCTGCTCCTCACCCATGTGGCACAGAGAACAGACAAAGCCTGGTTGGGAGATGGCTGCAGACATCCCTCAGGGCGCTCCAAATGCCCAGGTTGTCAGGCCCCATTTGCATTAGCTGTCTGCAGTCTGGACACCCCGACGGGCCTGCCTGGGAAACCCACTGGGTACTTCACCTCTGGGTGGTAGCCACCATGAGTTGTCAGCAGCTTTGGGAATTTCCCCCAGCTCTGCTCCTCTTCCACACACACTCTCAGCTCTGCCTGAGCCCTGTTTAGGAAGGAACCAACTGAAGGCAGCAGGCAAACCCATTCGGTCCTTATTACCTCCCAGTAAACTGGAACTGGCGCAGGAGGCTGCCACGAGAGCCTGGCAGTGGATGCTGAGGGAGGTCCCCTCTTCTAGTTTTCTATTTTCCCAAGGCATCACCATCCCTGGTCTGGGGGACAACCCAGCCGTGAGCTCTGTAGCAGCTCATCAGATTCTCTATGCAATTTTAAAGGGGAAAATGTGCTCCTGTGACCATGAGTTGAAGGGCTGGTGGGATGATATTCACTCTGACTTTAAAAGATTTTCCTGTCCTCCTGGAGCTCATCTTCCCTCTCCAGCGACGTGCAGGCTGCAGAGCTGTCATTTCAGGGATACTTCAGAAGTGTGGTTTGCAAAGCTCTGATATTCACAGCAGCTCCTTGGGAGCACTGCAGAAAGGCACCTACCACCCACTCCTCTCTGAGAACAGCAAACACATCCAGATATTTGCAAGCTACATTTGTAATGCTTTGAAACAGTTTTTCAAGTAAATTTTGATAAACATATCAGTGATCTTCCTCACTCCGAAACTATTTTGTGTATTTCAGAGCACATTGTCACACATACACAGGAAGGTGCCCTTCAGAGATGTCTTCTCCATTGCTTTAGAGTGACATCAAGTTTTCTGTGTGATTCACAGACCCTCTGGAGCCTGGCGAAGACAGCAGCCACAAGGTCTGCCCAGACATCGAAGGTCCTTGCAGACCCAAGCAAGTGGTGCAAGAACTTCTCGGCCTGCAGTTTCCCGGTGCACATGACTGACAGCCCTTCTCCACATCTGTTAGACCAGATCAGAGACGTTTGGCATGAAAATAGCTGTAGGAAAGTAGAGGACTGTTTTCACAAGGCCTGAGGTGGGAACTCAGCCAGTGTTACTGTAGGCAAGATAACCAACAAGACACACAGGCCAGCTTCTGGGGGACGTGCTTAGTCCTGTGGACCTGCCCTCTTCCAATTTCGACATGATTGATTGCAGAAGAGGAGCTAAAGCTGGACAGGATGGATTCTCACACATGCTCCTTTATGGATGCAATTGCTGTCCTTGGCTGCTTGCGGCAGAGGTGAAAATGGAACTGAGTGCCACAAAAGGAAAAGGCAGGGCTGTGAAGTGTGAGAAAGGCATTAAGGTGGGTACATTAGCCAAAGGGGCCAGGAACAACCTGAGGAGGAGGAACAAGGAATCAGCAGCGAGTCCCACCCTGCTCCCAGGGCACTGGGCAGGAGCAGAGGGCAGATCTCCACCACCACGATCCCCCATGGATCCCTTACAAGGGCTCGTACCCCCAGGTTAGCTTCTTTTGCCAGATGCGATGTGCAGGAGCGGAGGTAGGTCATCTCCCTGCCACTCAGGGAAGGAGCATCCTTGTGCTGAAACGCTGAGGCTTTTCACAGAGCTCTCCCATCCCTCACTGCTCTCCTTTGCATGCCAGCATCTGCAGGGGTGGCCAGGGGCAGGTCTCCTCCATACCCACCCTGTTCCTGCACTGCTCCCTGAGCTTGCTGCCAGAGCTGCAGCTCCGGCTGTGGACAACCTTGGCACCACGGTTCCTCCGCTCCACATCGATTCACAGGGAAGGGCCCTTCAGCCATGCCCATCACCCCCGAGATGCCCAGGACAGCAGCACATTTTTAACGCTGCATTCTGCCTCCAGCCCATCTACCGCTGTTTCAGCTTGTGCCCAAGCCAAAGCCGCAGTGCTGAGCAGATACAGCAAAAGCGGTTATTTCCAGCAGATTGCAGGCAAAGCCCCCTGCCATGCAGGAACCGCTCGCGCAGAAAAGAAGCCGAAGCTGCAGCTCCTGCAGCATGGAAATGCTCGGGGCTGTCTCGCCTGGCACTTGCAGCTCTCAGCCTCGTGCCCTGCGGCTGCTGGCTTTACCGGATGGGCCAGCGCACACGCCGTCCGTGCCAGGCATCTGGCAGCTCCGTGCCAAGCTGCTGGAAACGCTGCACTTGGAAGGAACCGAGGCAAACAGCGGAGCAGAAGGCAACGGCCTCCCCACACCCTGCCACCCCTCCTGCTCTCGGCAGGCCCAATGCAGTTCCTGTTCTCGCCGCGTAGATGGCGTTGAGCTGAGCTCCGCCGCTCGCTGGGCGCCAGCGCGCGCAGCAGCACGCCCCTGGGTGCACGGGTTTGTAAAAGCAGGTATACATATATATATATATATATACACACACATTTGAAAATGTTACGTTTTGATAGTGATCAGCTATTGGCGACTTGAGTGATTTCTCTGTTTCACGCCCAGCTCTGTTGGACTTAAGATCCACTTCACCGCTGTCACCCAGATCATCTTCTCCTGCTTCGCGTCCCTCCTTTACGGTCCCTAACAAGAGGACTACCGTTTGTAACTCTGCACCCTGCTCGAGCTAAGTGCAGTGATGTATCTCGCCTTTGTGCTACCCAAACACTGTGCCTGCATTGATGCTCTCTTGCTTCCTCTGGGGCAGCACGGTTGGATCACCAACACCCTGCCAAGCTAGATTTTTTTTCTGCCAGCTCCCCCCAGGTCTGTCCTGCTGTTTCCTTGAAACTTGTCCTGTACTTTACTTTGAATGCAGCAGGGAGTCAGAATTACGCCCACTGTTCCCTTCTATTCTTGGCCCTCCGCTTCCCTCACCTCCCAACCAAAATCTGTTCGCCTTCTGAAAATGGCTTATATTTTCTGACTGCGAGAAAGCATCTCTCCCACGGGGGCTGCGGTGCCGTTGGTTGTCACACTTCAGAGCCGAGCAGCCTGGGGCAGGGCTCTGCCCCTTCCCCTCCCTGACCCCTCTCTCCAGCCACACTCAAGTGGCAAGTGGCTGATCTGCCTTGTGGCAGCAGGTTTCGTGGCTCTTCCAACCACCGTTTGTTGCATTTATCGCTTGCTTTATGCCAGCATTGCTAAATTTACTCGAGTTGTCGCTGGGGATTATCGGTGTGTCCGTACTTCTCTCCTTTAATGCCTGCGATTGCTGGGTGAGGCGGAACATGCTATTTGTCCCCTTTCCAAGCAACGTCTCTGTCGAATCAACAAGAACAGATTATTCATCTGCTGCAGGAGGCTAATTGCAAACAATCGTAAACCAAAATATTATTTCATTGCAAAGTAATGGACAGCACCGTGTCTGTGCCATATGGCACTGCAGTTCAAACACAGCCTGGTCTGGCCACCTGAACACAGCCCTTGTGCAAGCGCTCTTCCTCTTGCTTAAGGGGTGGTCATTTAGTGGGACACGTCCTCACTGAGGCAGCAGCAGAGCGCTGTTATTCACAGTCCAAGGAGAGCACCTGCAATGCCAGATCAGGGTGACTCGCGTCTGAGGAAAAGCAAGAAGCCCCAAGCTCACGTCAAGCCACAGCTGTAACACGTGCACCAGCTCCCCAGACCTTCTGAACCTCTGCCTGCGGCACGGGAAATTGTGAGGTGCTCCCTCGCGCTTTGAGATCTCTGGAACAACAACAAAAAAAAACAAGTTAGCATCCTCCAGTTGCCCAATCCTTAGCCAAGTGGTGGCACAAACTTCAGCACCCAGGAGTCAGGGTAAGGAGAAACGTCACAGTGGCAACTGTGGAGACCCTTCAGCTCAGAAACGTTGTGGCAGGGTTTTTCTGGAGTTGAGGTTTGTGTGTCTCATTCTCGCAACATCCTCCAGCATTCATGGTTGGGCCTCACCTCTGATGATGCACTGTGACATTGACCCTTGATGAGTGGCTAGCATGGCGTGAGTGTCCCTGCGTGTCTTCACCGTGTCAAGAACTAGTCAGCAAGGCCTTGAGGAGTCCTGGTTTTGTGGGAGATGGGAACAAGAGACATCGACTCACAATTCTCACTGCTGCTGCTGAATCGAGCAGCTGGTTTTCAGATAGACAAATTTTCAACGAAAAGAACTGATTTCCACGGGACGCCGAGTCTTCCCACAGAGAAGCATTATGTTTACCTCCAGCCTTCTGTCTTTTCCTGAAAACCACTTTCTTTAGGAAACTACGTGGGCACTTCATTTTTCCTGGGGGGACACTATGCAAGAACAGTATTTTAGTCATCCCTTCAGCCTCTTAACTGAAATACGAAGGGATGGATGACCGAGTCGCCACCAGATCAGTGGGATTCAGGTGGTGGCCTAACCACAGGAGGTCTTCTAGGATCAGGCCACTGCCCAGACCACCATCTCCCTTTCACTATACATGGCAGTATTTTTGCCAAAATGCTCACTTCCATGAGTTCATCCCACCACTTCCCAGCTTACCCCTGAGAAGCAGGTGCCCAGATGTCCACCTGCCTTTTCTCAACAGGGCAAAGCCGTTGCCTTGATAGCAACATTTGTGAAGTCTTTGTTAGGAGCTGGTTGAATAACGTTGCCAGCATTTTCTTTGCGTTATTTCTTAAAGTGGAAATCATCTTCGTAAACCCTCAATAGTTTCAGCCATCTTCCTCAAAAATCGTTGTGGTCCAGACAAACAATAATGCAACAGTAATCCTGTGGCTTGGTGATTAGTGTTAGCCGGGCTGTGAGACAGCCAGCTCCAAACGGCCACATACTGGCATTAGGGGAGATCACGGTAGTTTGGGACAATAATTGCCAAAATGGGTCAAGGACGAATCCGCCAGATTTGAGCTCACTGTTCAGGTATTACTGTACTCCCCTGCATATAGAGCAAGTTTTAGGACAGAAAGTAGGGCCTAAAAAGTTCAACTTGCCACAGAGTCTCTCCAGGTGATGTCTGGGGTCACGCTTAATCTAAAATCTTCTTGTATTGTGAGCAACACATTGTTCTTCATGTCTTCTGGCCAGTTTGGCATGATCAGGGATGGAAAATTCTGCTCTGAACTTTGCACTTCCACATCTCAGCTCAACATCTCCCACATCATGCTCTCAGGAAAAGAGACACAAGGATTTTGTTTCATTGCTTAATTCTAATAAAAGAAGACAGCCGTGCCTCATACCTTTCTGCAAAACACCTTAATGCACGCCAGTCCGGTCTGTTGTTTTACATGTTGAGTTTTGAAGACTTGTGACTGCACTACAGTTTTTAGAAAACAAAAGAGCCAGACTGTGGCATCTGAAGATCCATGGGGCACCAACAGTCAAAATGACACAACTGCTTAAACCTGATCTGTCCCAGCTGAAGGTCCTGCATAGAGGAACCCACAAACAGCTCAAATTCTTCAGAGGGAGCGTTCTTTGCAGATGACTGAACAAATAATCGCTGCCATATCCCAGCTTCCTATCTTGCACCTCCCTCCAGCTCTATATGTTTCTCTTTAGCATGTACAGTGTTTCTGCTCTTTAGCCAGTTTCTCATGCATCAAGCCATGCCAAGTTCTAGACTCATCAGAAAGAATGCACGGGCATGGGACACCGAATCCCTCACATCATTCACACACAGCCTGCTGGTAGTCCTCATCATCTCGATAGTCTGCCTGAGGTCAGTGGTGTTTGTCCGGTCAGATGTGCCCTCAGGAAATCTCAAGCTACTCTTGAGGACTCATTCTTCTTAAGGGCCAATTTCTTCTCCTAAGGCTCTTTGGAAGATTTCCAAAGGATGGCTGGGCGCAGTTCCTGGTTCATCACACAGGTGGGCTCCAGCACCCAGCACACATGCCCTTGTTCAGGAATGCCATGCCATAATGGGGCACATCTGCATGTCCCATTTGGTTTGGTCCAGTCTGCAGTTATAACTTGCCTCCAGCCTGCCCTGCTCCTCTCTCCCTGAGCTGTGTACTCTCCTTCCTCCCTCTTAAGGCAAATCCCCCTTGACCTGTCCCTCTCTGCCCTGGAACCAGCGCCTCTCCACCTTTTCTGGAGCCCCTTCAGGCACTGGAAGGCTGCAATTAGGTCTCCCTGGAGCCTTCTCCTCTCCATGCTGAACAAGCCCAACTCCCTCAGCCTGTCCTCATAGCAGAGGGGCTCCAGCCCTCGGATCATCTTCGTAAGTCATCTTTCCTCCATTTCTCTCTGCTGCCATCAGCAGAGAGAGGGAAGGAGTCCAATTTTTGGTCTGGAATAGCCTTATCTTCACTGTCTCTGGACATCTCTTGGGTTGTTTCACATTTGGTAGCAAATGCACATCGGTTGGGAGGGATAAGTGCTGGCCAAGTGGTGACAGGACACCCTTATCTGCCTCACTGTCATTGTACCTGCCCCCAGCAGAGCACTGCTTAAGGTACAGGAGCATCCCTGGAAATCTCTGCAAGCCCTGGAGCGTTTCAAGTTAAGACATGAGCTAGGAGAGTAATCTGAAATGAATAATTTATTTTGGTGAATTTTCCTTCCCTCTGTTTACAGATTGTCTAGGAGCAGATTGCAGCTTTCGCACCTCAATTCATTATTGGAAACTATTTGCAGATAGTTCCCGGTCTGCAACTCATTTGCTAACTCTGTTGGGAGTACTGCAGATCTGAAATCAGAGCTGTTTTGATTGGTCATGTGGTACTGCCATGCTCTCATTCCTCCATGAAATATATGTGACGTTTAGAGTCGGGCTGTAAGGGCAGATGCTCCTAGTTACAAATTAGATGCTCATTTTCTGCCAGTGCTCCCCAGTAGCCTTTCTGCATGTCCCTACAACTGCCCCTGCCAGGACATCTATCAAGATTGAGAGAGTAGGAGTCAGCCTTAAAAAAAAAATTAGTAACCCCTTGTCATCTTAAACTGGAAAACAAACAAACAAACAAACAGATGAAGTAGGAGAAGCCATGGCTCAGTAACTCAAGGCAGAGAAACAATATGCAGCAATGTTCATCCAGGATTGGCAACATCGCAGTGGTGGCTTGGAGGAACAACAATAGGCTGTCCCCTTTAAAGAATGTATGAGCTACAGCCCACACCATCAGCGCAGTGTACTTGGGAACAGCAGAACTCCTGAAATGCAGACCTGTGAGCAGTTATAGGACCTGGAAGGTGGTCCCAATTGAGTCATACTGGTGTGGTTGTGACGGAGATTCAATTGCTTTTCTCGGTATTCTTCCCACTCCTTGGGCACTGTGTCCAACACATGTTGGTAGTCCTGGTGGTCCAAGAATAGCCATGGATCTGGTCATCAGGTCATACTGAAGGGGCATAGAGAGGGCTTTCTGCCCCAAATACCAGATTGTTTTGGATGATTTGTCCTTCTGGAGGTTTGGCCTTCACACAGCTGTGGATGAGAACTGCCAGAGAGCAGCAGTGCAGAAATGGAGATGCCATGACTCTCTTGAGCTCCTCTGGACCAGGTCACTGGGTGGGCCTGTGGGATGCACAGCCATGCCAGTTCAACCTGGACCTCATTCACTCTGCGGTCTACACACATGTAGCACACTGGGCTCCCTTGGCTCAGCTCCATGGAGAAGCACATTTTGCACTTGATCCATGTTTGGAGTCTGGCTGCCCTTCTCTCCTCTCCCCTTGACTCACTCTGCAGGTGCTGATGAGAATCTCTTCCCCTCACATGGTCCATGTAGTCATGAATCCTATCCAGTCCAGCATTTGGAAGAGAAAAAAAAACACCTTTCCCAGAAATCCAGGGGACCAATCTACCCCTTGAGATTGGAGTAGACACTCGGGATGTGGAGCTTTTCTCAGCAGAGCCTACAAGAACCCAGATCCACCACGGAGGGCCCTGCTTTGAATCAAGAGTCTGTCCAGGAAGTCACTGAAGAAACTTCTCAGGGCTTTGTGTTTCTCCTTCTTCAAAGTCCGTTAGTATCTTCGACCGCTCCCACTTGCTTCACAGTCAGTGCAGAGCAAGCTCAGGACAACTCCAAGCCGTGTGCAAGCTCTCATCCAGCTAAGTCCCACTAAGGCTTGAAACTGAGCAGCTTTCTATGAGAGGTGCCTGAATAAATCTGTGGCCCTTCCTGCACGTCCCTATGATGCTCTGAAGGATTCTTGGCGCATCCCAAGCTCAGCAGCACCACCAGGACCAGGTGGGAACCTTTTACTGCGTGACAAGAGGGGATTGATGTGTCAGGCTGAAGCGAGTGCCGAGATGATTTACAGGAACAGCTCGTCCAAGCCGACCCTATTGCTCAGGCAGAAGAGGCCTGAAATCTGAGAGAAATCACGAAGCAGAAGCTACGAGGCTCATAATTCACCTTCCTGGGAGAGGCAGCATCCGTGGGGAATCGCTGGCTGTGCAGGAGGTGGATGCACTGACAGAGGGGAAGCTTTTCTCACTCTGCCTTGCCCATCCAGGCACAGCAAGGTTCTGGTGCTGTTTCTCATGGCATTAGGAGCAAAACAGCACATAAGAACAACGCAGCTACTCAGTGCGTTTTCCTGAACTAACGTGATACGGTAACGAGCAGAGGCAGTTGACAGAGACGGAGTGTCGTGCCCACCATAGCGGGCGTGTATGGTTCAAGCCAGGCAAAGCTCACACCAGGGCCCAGGACTCAGTCAGCGTGTCTCTGGTGTGACACCTCTCGCTGCAGAGGAGCCTAGGAGCGGCCATCCATGCTTTAGTTTTCTGGTTGCTGGGCTCTGCCTGCAGTGTGGTCTTCGCTGGTACAGCCCCATGAGGTACCAGGGACACATTGCTCAGTGGGGTACACTACTGCAGGAAAGAAGCCAGACTTGATGTGTAACCTGGGACCGCTTATATATATTTATGTAGTTGGGTATATATACATATATATGTTTGGTGTGCAGGTAGGATGATCCAATATTGCGTTCATGGTCGGCTGGAAGAGCCAGCATACAACTCATCTGCCCACTGGTGTGCATCAGTTCAACTCTGGAAAATGGAGCAGTAACTGTGCTGGGTCTCTGGATAAATCACATCAGCACCGTTCATCTTCATGTATGCAAACCTGGCCAAGGAGCCTTGCTGATGTAGGGCCTCCCTGTGCCTCCATGTTGGGCCAACCTGCTGGATACATGTTTCAGCTGCTGAAAATGTCCAGGAGAGAGCCATGATCTGTGTGCCCTTCACATAAGACAACAGGTAGACGGTATAATACATAAACTATGTGAGTAGTCCCAGTGTCAGTGGGTCTGGGGAGCCGTTTCAAATTCATATTCGAGAGCCTGACCCATTGTCTGCCTATGATTGTCCTCAGAGCAGGTGAAAACTACTTCTGGATCTCCAGAAGAATGACTTGTCCAGGGGTCCCGAGGGATCCTTATCTAGTGGAGAACGTAATATTCTCTGGAGAAGGTAATATTCCCTGACCTGGTCATTGCCTGTGCCATGTTATTGACCACATGCTCATGTCTGCTCCCATCTCCTGCAACACAGGCAGTTCCAGAACTTGGCTTATGCACAACAGCAAACAAACTGATCTTTCAGTGCCTTTTTTCTGCCTCCTTGTTCCTCCAAGAGATGTTTTCAGATGTTCACATCCACGTCAGACACAGGACAGGTGCAGCCACAAGGCACTGGGGAGGAAAGGTAAAAAGATTTTACCGGATCAGCACAAGGGTAAAAGCTTTTACAATATTGGGATTCAGGAATCAACTCCATTATGTCCTGTTCCAAAGAAGAGGTGGGTCTGAGCATGGCAAAGGGCAATGTTTTCCCATTTTATGGGCCTTCTCTATTTCTCCACATCCACCTTTCTCTTCCACCTTCTCCTCAGCACCCTTAGACACACGAATGTGCCCCAAACCCATGTTAAAGCCACTCTGCTCACAGATGAGGGTTAAACAGAGCAAGTGAATGGTTGACACTTTGCAAACAAGACTCACAATCCAAAGGAAGAGAATTGATCTAAGTGTGATTAAGCATTAGGTAAAGACGAACGTGTAATTATCCAGTCAAAGCAAGGTGTCTCTTGATCTCCGTGAATGTTGGCTCCTTTCCAGGCTGCAAACGAGCTGCACAGAATTACTCAGGCTGTAATTGCAAGACACCTCAGTTCCCCCCTTGGGAGACTCCTTCTCCTTCACCCAGTCCGTGCTAGACAACGCTTAGGCATGTTGGGAAACGGAGAGTGCCAATGTCCAACGTGGAGGCACAGCGGGAGAGCCAGTCTCCTGTACCTTGTAACACAAGCCTGGAAAGCAAGCTGGCACTAGGACACCCGCCATCCCGTGGAGCACCACTTTGCACGCCAAGGTCACAGCCACCGTGTTACTTCACGGCGACCTGTGTGTAACAAACTGTTGGGTCTCAAACCAGCCCAAAGTGGAGCAGGAATCTGCAAGAAAAGTCAGTCCCAGCCTTCTACAGACTTGCTCTCTCCATTTCAGGATTAACCTTTCAGAAATGTCAGCCAAACAGCCACACACATCCGGCTGCCTTCCTGGTAGAACCTGCAATTTTTGGCCTTGTGACTATAGCTTCAGTTAACTTCTTCAGTGCTTGTGTTCACCTTCCAGCCCTCTCCCAGACAACTCCAGCTCCAGGGTCCTTTTATGTGCAATGATTTTGATGCTCTGCACGTAGGTGACCTCTCTCTCCTGATGCACCGCTTGGGATGGCAAAGTCAGAGGGCACTACTGAAACACAAGTGCTTAAAGGTGTATTTAAAAGCGAGGAGCAGCATATTCCTAACCTGTGGTACCTGGACTGTCACTGCAGAAAGAGCAGGGCACGATAGGATCATCCTCCCTCCCCAGAAGATGTCCACAAATCAACAACTAGGTGTGCTGCCAGCAGATTGCACAGGAATGCTCCTTGTCTCTTCCCAGACCTCACCTTTCCTGTATCTCTGACACCCCCAGACATCACTTCTGTTCCTTCAGTGCAGACCTGCCACAGACTGGCCCCAGCACCCAAAGGAGACAGCCATGGTTCCACCCGAGGGTCCCAGCCTTTGACCACGTAGGCATGGTGCTCCCCCGGCAGCATGTTCATTAAGTGCTGCCCAGGGCTGGCAGAGCAGAGAGGGGCTGTACGGTGCCCAGCCGTGGTTCGTGCAGGGTAGGGCAGGGGTGCAGCACACACTGGTTAGGGTGCAGGGGTGGGTACCGGATGGGCAGGGATACAGATGGAGATCACCCTTACGCAGAGCAAGTAGAGGGAACAAGGGATGCAAGGCAAAAGGAGTAGAGAAGGTAGGTGTATGCCAAAGTTGAGATACAATCAGGCATGCAGGCTGGAGGTGTGGGAAGGAAGAGACCTAGGGAATCATCCTACAGCCTGGGGGGTGAGACGCTGGAGAGCAGCCGTGTTGAGAGGGACTGGGGGGTCCTGGTCGACAGCAAGTTGACCATGAGCCGGTAGTGTGCCCAGGCTGCCAGGAAGGGCAACCGTGTCCTGGGGGGCACCAAGCCCGGCATGGCCAGCCGGGCCAGGGACGGGATGGTCCCACTCTGCCCTGCGCTGGGGCGGCCTCACCTCCAGTGCTGGGGGCAGGTTTGGGCACCACAGCACAAAAAGGGCATAAAACTATTGGGGAGTGTCCAGAGGAGGGAACAAAGGTGGGGAAGGGTCTGGAGGGGCAGGCGTGTGAGGAGAGGCTGAAGGCCCTGGGCTGGTTCAGCCTGGAGAAGAGGAGGCTGAGGGCAGAGCTCATGGGGCCTCCAGCTTCCTCCCGAGGGGGAGACAAGGGGCAGGCGCTGATCTCCTCCCTCTGGGGCCCAGCGACAGAACCCCAGGGAACAGCCTGGAGCTGCCCCAGGGGAGGGTCAGGGTGGGGATCAGGAGAAGGTTCTTCCCCCAGAGGGTGGTGGGGCCCTGGCACAGGCTCCCCAGGGCAGTGGTCACCGCCCCGAGCTGGGCTGAGTTCAAGCAGCGTCTGGCCAACGCTCTCAGCCATCTGCTGTGATGGGGCTGGTCCTGTGTGGGGCCAGGAGTTGGGCTGATGATCCCTACGGGTCCCTTCCAACTTGGGATATCCTACAATTCTATGATTCTGTGATCCCTGCACACTTGCACTCTGGAGGGGCAGAAAGACGGTGTTCAGAGGGGCAGGTATCCCCCTGCCCTCCCCAGGTGTCACCTCCCATCTCCAGGGAGATGGAGGCATTTGGCTATACCTTTACATTCGGACCATGTTAGAGGGTGTTTGGGTGGTTACAGTTTTCCTGGATTATTTTTAGGTGGTATTTCAAAGGTGGACGACTGCAAGTGGAAACTCTAGCAGAGGGGAGAACTGGAATGGTCAGTAGCTGAGGAGTCCATTGCAAGGGAAGGCGCAGTGTCTGAGCAAGATGAAAAGGTTTCTAACATTTGTAAGACAAGGTTACTAAGGTGATGCATAATTGGACAAGCTTATTTGCACTCCTCTGTGTGATCTGAACTCACAGAGCTTAGCTGAGTAGAAAACAGTAGCCCACAGCTCTCGTAATTCCCCCTTGATGCTTCTCTCCCAGCCCAGCTCCTGGTGCCACACCACCCAGCCTGTAAGCCAAGCGCTGGAGGTCGCTGCCCCCAGACTCCCCACACGCCTAGTTCTGGCACCAGGGCTTGTGTGTGGGCATTCCTCAAAACACATCCTGCTTCCAGATGTTTCCAAGCAAGCCCCCAAAACATAGGCCTCCAAAGATGAGTGCTATTGCATGAGAACGTGGCAATTTTTACTGTTGGGAGGTTCTGCCCTGTGCTGAGAAAAGCTGGTTTTGTCTCTGTCTGATGGTGGCACTGAAGGTCCTGAAAGATTTGCAGGTGAGGCAGATCCTGCTCTGACACCCTGATCCCAACCCGGGGAGCATTCCTGAGCTCTGCCAGCTGCAGCCCTCCTGCTCTGGTCCTGGAAGCTCTGCGGCTCAGCCCTGCTCCAGCACACTGCACCTATTCACCTACCCACATATCCTAACAGCAGCCTTTCCCCTGCTCTGCTCTTACACTTTGGCTGTGGATGATCGATAAAATGTCAGCAAAAGATATCTAGAAGACATGTGGAAGACATACCTCCCTGGTACCTTTGGACAGTGGAGGCTGTTTGCATAATTAAAGCCCACACTTGGTGAACAACCTCCATCTGGCTCAAATGTCCGGCAAAACCTTCCTTTGGTTGCATTTCCTTTTTCCATAGGTGACTTGTGGTGTCAGCATGAAGCACCCCACAGATCTTTGAGTGACATGGGATGGGTGGTTGTGCACAAGAGGAAGAGTTTCCTGGCTCATCTTGGAAGAATGCCTACACAGAAGGGTGCCAGCTGGGTAGGCCTTCAAGAGATCTGGTTATGACACAAACCCTGAGTCGAAGCTGCTCTAGAAATGGTCAGTGTTAGGGTGACAAGCTGTAAGAGAGGAATGACTATTCGGTAGCGTACATATACCTATGTGTACACAGACACATACACATATCTGGTAGCGGTCTGAAACCTCTCACTAGCAGCGACAGAGCCACCATGTCTTCACGTTCAAGATGTTCGGGTTTCTCTGGCACCATCCTTCCCTCCTCCTTCAGTTCACTTAATAAAAATCCGTCTTTCTGCTTCCCAGGACAACTGCAGAAGGGAGCTGCCTATGCAGTCAGCGCTTGTCCGCTCCAGGACAAGGACGCCTGCGGGAGGGCTCAGGAGGATGGGAAAGCCAGTTTCACCCTGCTTCATCTACCGCCAGTGTAAAACTCATGCTTTTTGGGTACGCTGAGGTAAGCGGTTGTCGTTCCCGT